>JANHFX010002204.1:0-80823 GCA_027560015.1 Chloroceryle amazona
GCGATACTCTCTGTTATGATTTCAGTATCGTTTTTTGAGCGTCAAGTTGTAAAAAGAATATACAATACCCCACACCCCCCCCGCCAAATCCTACATAGGATCCTGCCACAAATTCCTTACCAGGATTTTTTATGTTCTTATATGAAGGGCACAAGCCCTGATGGCTTCTGGCAAGACTTGTGCCTCTAATCTGTTTAGATGAATATCCCAGCCTGTTATGGATTTGTCCCTCACCAGCATCCCTGCCTCCAGAGAGAAGTTCATGGACCATATTCCTCTTAGTGCAGAAATCCTGTGGTAACCGTTTGTAGTTAATCCATGGATTTTTAAAGTCTTATTGTGGTTTGTCTGTCTGCAGTGAGCATGGTCATATTCTGCAGACTTAGAAGTTCTTGGTTTTTTGTCAAACTGATGTAAATTCCGAGATTTAAAGCTCCTTTGCTTTTTGATGAAATCTTTAAATTTGTACAGAAAATAAATATTACTGACTGTCCCCTTTTCTGAAATCCTCCCTCTGTGAAAACATGATTTGTGACAGTTTCAGTGACTTCATACTTGGAAACTTTGAAAAGTCCGAGGTTAACATACTGTCTGATGAAATGCAGCTCATTTTACATCTAGATGGAAATGTCTCCTTGACTTTTTCTAAGCATGGAGACAGGCTGGGATGGAGAGGTCTATCTTAGAGCTGTGTCATTTAGGAGCACATAAATTTTACTTCTAGGGCTACTGTTGTCATGTTACTGGAGAGTCTGTCTTTCACATAGATCTGTAGCTCTGGAGTGTATGCAAAATTGTAAATTCCTTTATTACAAATTTGTAAGTCTTATGTGCATTTTTTTTTTTTTAAATAATAGAGATTGTGTTATAGAAAGCAAAGAGAAGTGTCCCTGCTGCCTTTTGAAAGAGATACCTTTTTGTGAAGTTTGGCCAGTATGAAAAATACAGTGGAAAATATATGATAGTCAACAACAGATGAGGATGAAAAGTGGATTTTTATTTTGCATCTACTTCCCATTTAGGAAGAGGAACTCAGGTGTTTTTTTCATAAGTGACCATTATCTGAAATAGATGCAAATAACTTTTGATCTCTCTCCAAGAGTCCTTCCTGTCTTTCATTCAGTTCTTGAAGATTCTTCCCAAACTGACTTCTCTACTAGAGTAAATCCAAATACACAAAGACAGAACAAAAATAAAAGTATTCTATTTCCATGGCAACATCAATTCACATTCTGCAGGTACTACAGCTGCCAATTAGTCCACTCACTAAATGAAAGCTCCTGGAGGCTCTTTATGCTGTAACATTTGGCCAAAAACAACTTGGCATGCCACAGTTTTCCCACAAACCCATAGAGAGAGGGAGATTAAACTGACTGGCAAGAAGACTGTCAACTCGTTTAGTGTCTTCATGCTAACAGGAAAAGTCAAAACATTGGAGAGGGAAAAAAGGGGGTTGTTTATGGTTGGCACATTATTTTCATGGCCAAAAAGGTAAAATATTTATGCTGTTGAAAGGAATATGGAATATCTTCTGTCTTGTGCTCTCCAAGGGTAAAGGTAATTTGTTTTACAGCAGAAAACTATTATAATTCCAAACGTTCAGATTTAGAATTAATTGCAGTTTTTTGAACTTACAGTGACAAAACTAGGCAGCTACTTGAAATAAATGATAATGAAAGTAAATTTGTTTCTCTTAATCAGATTTGGGCTTTTCAGTGGTATTTTCAGAAGGAGACATAAAATTGTTTCATAACCATTTTATGATGAACTTCTGTCAGTAATTAGATATTACCACATGATCTTAAAATTGGTATCTCTCTTACCTGTCTTGAGCAGATCTTAATGTGAAGCAGGTGTTGCATAAGTGCTTCATAGGAGTATTCAGTATGAGGCACTAAGAAAAAAAAGTAAAGCTTTTTTTGGCATTTGCATAGGTAGTGTTTAGACCTGCAATTATAACTGATTAACTTAATTAAAACTGGGACAGACAATCGTGATACGATTTTTTTTTAGAAACCTGTGCAAATAAGCCATCATCAAGAAGGAGTTGGTGTGATGTGTTTTTTAATGGTAGTCTTGGGAAAGTGTACTGTATATAATAATGATTAATACACTTTTTTGGCTTTCTTTTTCTTTTGACTAATTCATTTAGATTTGAACTTTTACCTACAACATAACCAATAGTAGGAACTCCACTTTGATGTTCTGAAGACACGGTGTGCAAATACTGCTACCTAAACATGATCAGATTCTCTGGGGATTCTTCTGCACTTGCATATCTTTCATTTAATATATTTGGGGGGGAATACTGCTTTTGAAACTCTTCCTGCATATGCCTTAGGATTGTATCCAGGAATATTAGCATGCCTGTTTTGTTTTAAGAGCTAATGTATAGAGTGACCATATTTAAAAAAATTATTATTAATTTTTAATTTGTGGCCTAGTGTATGATACCTTCTTTATCTGAACACGAGGTGACTCCCAAGTATGCATTAAAGACAGGCCTTCTTGTATGACACCTAGAGGGCAATCCACACAGATAGTCTTGGAATGTTCTCCACATTAGTCAGGGATGATTAGCTTTTATCAAATCCACAAACATGGCATTTGAGAATACTATGCAAAGAAGGCATAAACATTTCCAGGGGATTCTTACTGATGGCAGTCTGTGTTGCTTCCTTGACCTGTAATGCACCACTATTCGGTCATTTAAGGGAACATGAGTTATTTCCCACCTTGTTCACACCATTGGGTGCTACCACCAGCCATTAGAATACACATCAGTGAAACCTGGCTGCTTTTAATGGTATCTGTAAATAAAGGAGAAAGTCAGAGCAGGCAGTGCACATTTTAGTAATGCACTATGAAAACGCAGAAAGAAAAATAACAGTGAAACCAGTAGGGCCATTCATTCACCTCATTTTCATTAAGACAGACAATGTGCTGCATCTCTGGTCATTCTGAGAAAAAACAACCTTGTCAGGTAAAGTGTTGGTATCTGTTTCATTTAGTAGAAGTAACTTGAAATCTACAGCATGCTCAGAAAGATTACAGCCTCCCTTTCTGGTTTCTGCAAAAGCAGAATCATTATATTTTTCCAAGTGATTTCTTTCCTCTTTCTGTAGGCATTTTTATGTCCCATTTATAGAATCCTAGAGAGTCAGTCTGGTTGGAAGAGACCTTCCAGATCATGAAGTCCAACTGTTAACCCAGGACTTCCAGGTCACCACTAAACTGTGTCCCCAAGAACCACATATACATTTCTTTTGAATACCACCAGGGATGGTGACTCTACCACTTCCCTGGGCAGCCTGCTCCAATGCTTGACAACCCTTTCGATGAAGAAATTTTTCTAATATCCAACCTAAGCCTCCCTAGCACAGCTTGAAGCCATTTCCTCTTGTCCTATCACTTGTTACATGGCAGAAAAGACCAACCCTCACCTTGCTACAACCTTCTTTCGGGGAGTCGTAGCGAGCAATAAGGTCTCCCCTGAGCCTCCTTTTCCCTGGTTAAACAGCGCCAATTCTCTCAGCTGTTCATTTTAAGACTTTTTCTCTAGACCCTTCACCAGCTTCATTGTCCTTCTTGGGACACGCTCTAGCACCTCAATGTTCTTCTTATAGTGAGGAGCCCAAAACTGAACCCCATATTTGAGGTGCAGCCTCACCTGTGCTGAGTATAGGAAGAGGATCTGTTTTTCTGTTCCCTGGTCCTGCTGAACATGCTATTTCGGACACAAGTGAGGATGTTGGTGGCCTTCTGGCCATCTGGACACACTGTGGGCTCATATTTAGCTGGCTGTTGACCAACACCCCCAGATTCTTTTCCACCAGGCAGCTTTCCAGCTACTCCTCCCCAGTCCTGTAGAATTGCAGGGGGTTGTTGTGATCCAATTGCAGGGGGTTGTTGTGACCCAATTGCAGGACCTGGCACTTGACTTTTTTGAACTGTACACCATTGGTCTCAGGCTATCAATACATCCCGGCCAGATCCCGCTGTAGAACCTCCCTACTAGGAGACTGATCAGGTCAGACTGACAGGCCTGTAATTCCTTGGATCTTTCTTTCAGTCCTTCTTGTAGATGTGAGTCACATTCGTTAACCTCCAGTCAGCTGGGACCTCTGTGGTTACCCACGACTGATGATAAATGATGGAAAGTGGCTTGGTGATCACTTTTACCAACTCCTACTGCCCTTTGGTGGATCTAATCTGGCACTATAGACTTGTTTGTGTCTAAGTGGTGGCAAACTTAAGTACGTTGATCTTAGGATCCCCAAATACTTAGTGTTCTACAGTCTATTCTGCACCAGCCTTCCATTTCCCCTCAGAAAACATTTAGCTTTGACTGCTATTTCTTCTGAAGGTGATTTTTTTTTTCCAGCGATAGCCTAGTTGTTGCTAAACTTACATGCCGTATTTCTTACATGGGGTCTAATAAAATCAAGATAAAATATCCTGATAATGACATACATTCCCCAAAGCAATTAAGAACATGGTTTATTTTAAACATAGAAAGAGTGGTCATAGGAAAGATGAAGTAGGCCATGTTGAACTACAACATTTACTGTTAACAGGAAGCAGATATTTTTGGAAGTATTGAAAAATAATTACAACAATATAGTGGCTTTATAGGAATAAAGCAGTGTTTGTTACTGATTTAATGGTATGTTTCTATTCAATACACTTTCCAATATAATAATCATTTTCATAACAGAATGAAATATTATTTTCTTTTGTATTTTCTGCTCTTTTTGACTACAGGAAAAGTGAAAAGGTCACTTTCTTTAATGAAATATATATCTTGGTAATTTGTGACTTTATAAAACAATGCAGTCTGCCTTAGACACAAATCTCCCAAGTGCTTAGTTAACTAGATGGTCACCACATTCATGGGATATAGACACGTATGCCACATTAACATTTGTGCTGCTAGGTAAGAGTCTATGAGAGGTGATAACACTTGCTCACTACAAAGTAAGGCTGGTCTTGTAGACTGGGGAATACTTTTGGTTCCTTGCAGTCACAGCTTTTTAGCAGAGAGAGTTTGGGGATCTAAGCTACCTTGCTTTCTATGCAGTTGAATGTAGCCCATCCTTAACTTTGACACATTGCTTTGCTCATGGAGAGCAAAACAGACAAAGGAAAGTATGTGATAAGGTGATCACACGAATTCAAAAGCAGTTTGTAAGACTTTTTCTTTTTGCTGTTTTGTGAAGCCATCACTTTAGGTGCACATTAATCTGATCTCAGCAGGAATCAAACAAAAAAACAAAAAAGTCCAATCATAAGAACATGGCCGTTTAGCCAAGTTCTCTGCAGAGTTATGCATTTAAAACTTAATTACTGCTGAATCTTTCTTGACCATTGACCTTTCTATCTCTTGAAGTTTATGTAGGTTTGTTTCTGGCTGAAAGGAAGAAGCTAAAGAAACTGGTTAAAAGCTCACAATCACATAGTATCATTAATTACTATTCCTACAGGTTAAAAATTTTTAAGTTAGCACTGGTGTTTGGCACTTAAAATGTCTCATTAGTGAAACATGCAGTACCAGCTCCTGGAAAATAAGATCACCTGCCTAAACTGAGTATCTTTAATTACTTAGAATATTCATTCTTTTTCCCTTTATTCGAGATCAAATTCAATCTTGCTATTATTGTCTCAGCACACAAGTGTTGGTGGTAGAGATAAAGTCAGTAACAAATTCCTGACAATAGGCATTCATCTTTAAGATTAATGGAGCAATTCTATACACTGGTTATGTATTAATGAAACATGAGTATGGTATATTGTAACGAATTTTGCTCCAGCAACCTGTAAAGATGCTTTGTGGCAACAGAAGTTCAACATGTGGTTGCTTCCACTCACTGTAAAGACTGTCAACAGTACTATATCTTATGTCATAACTTATGTCTATATCTTATATCTTATGTCATCATGCATGTGAATGAAATTCAGGTCACATGTTTATTATTGCTTAGCCTCAGTAATTACATATATATATTTATTTCATGATAATTAGCAAAATGTGAGACTAAAATATTTTTCTTACTAGTCCCTTAAAATCTGCAAATAGAGCTAACAGTGTTTTGGGTTTCTTTAATTAGAAGCACTGTTTGTCACTGCAGGCCCCAAGTGACCTTGTTTTGCTAGTGTAGGTCCCAGAGGAGTAGTTTAATTAGAGTACTCAAAACTGAAAGTTACTCTCTGACCACCATCTGTGCATTAGCCTGGATGCCTATCAGCATAGGTTACTGTGATTACTATGAGGATGTATGAAATGAAGGAAACACAATCAGGACCATGTTATTATAGTCAGGTTTTGCAGCTGTGAATTCAAGCACCAGTAAAAAAAAAAAAAAAAAAAAAAAAAAAAAAAGAGTAGATATTACTATCGGGAAGATTGCCATATTTTTAAAATTATGGAAGAGCTATTTAGGGTAAGTCTGTTTTATCTAAAGATTACGATGTATTTAGTGAGAAATTCATTAACAGTTTTGGGAAACAGCTACCGCTTCTTTCATCCCAAACAATTTATGCGAAGTATTGTAACAGCAACTTTTAAAAATCTAACTTTTGTTGCCAACGTGCCTGATGGAAGAGGTGAAACATCCACAATGCAACATAGAAACTTTAACTGAAGTTCAACATTTTCAAAGATTTCCAAGGATTTGACTTGCTGATTCTACTCAAACACATAATAAGAGAGATAATACCAGTGAAACAATTTTTTGTTGTTGTTCAAAGATGATGTGATTTTTCTTCTTTTGAAATGAAGATAATTTCAGAAAAAAAAATGATGAATGATTCAGTTACTGGGGTTATATACTCAAATCCACACTTATCACCAATGATTATCAATCTGAAAGTGTATTTTCAAAATAATGAGAACAGGAAAACTGTGACCTCTTTCCAGCTGCCTTCCTGGAGTTGACAGATGATATAAAAATATGCAGCCAGAGTTATCACCATATTTGCTCTATCAATACAAACAATATTTGGGGAGTCCCTGTGCATACAGATAATAATTTATTGCTATCACATGCATCATGGGCATGACGGAGAAAAAGTTTTTCTGTGATATGAAAATACTTTTATCATGTAGCTGTCTAAATAAGACACCTTTTGGAAATTATGGATGAGGAGATTTGAAAAAGATAGTGAAAGACAGACAGACTATCCCCCTATAATTAAAAATAAGCATCTGCCTTCCTTTCCCTTTGCTAATTTAGGTATTCACCCAAAGTGAGACAAAATGCTTGAATTAGGCTGAAGAATAGTTCATTGTTTTACAGCAGGCATCTATGACACTATATATACAGACAGGCTTAAGCAAATACAGAGGTACTTCATTGCATCTGGGCAAAAGTCACTGGGAAGCTCAGCTGTTGACATTGTTTTTATTTGAATTGTGATGTCTCAAGCTTAGATTTTGTAAAAAGGAGGTGGTTTAATGAAAAAGGTTCCTTATCCTCCAGCCTTCACCTATTGAGTGCCTGTAACATCCACATGCCTTTTCTACAAGTATAGACCATCACAAGGTTTTAAACTGAATTAGAACTTTTTTTGGAAAAAGTCTTCCATTTTAAATTTTATAGTTCTTTTAGGTATGTGACACACTAAATATCAAAGCTTGAGTGGGTAAGACTAAAGTCATATGTCAGTTCAATGAGAATATGAGCACTTGCTTACTTGCTTATTCTAGTTATTGCATGACAGTGACAAGAGGCAGTATTTTCCTGTCAGAAATTTATTAATAGTTTTCCTTTGGTAACTCAGAATGCCTGATGACTTAACTGGAATTTGCCTGTCAGAGTTGTAATCTCAGTCACAGCTGCTGTGTCTGCAGTAAAGCAGAAGTCAAAACAACTTGCTGTAGTAAGTTACTGATATTATGATGTAAGTCTTCAGGGCCAAAAAAAAAAAGACAGAAAAAGGAAAAAAAAAAATGCTGATATGAAAAAAATTATGTCAGAGTACTATATCTTTTCAGCAATAGTAAAGACAGAGGGGATAAATGATAATATAGTTTGTTCTTCTGTATAGTCATATAATCTAATGCATATCTCCATAACTACAGTTTAACCGCATTGAAATATTAAAGTATGTTTCCTGAACACCATATTCTGCAGATATGCAAATATACTGAAATCCAATTTATATCGATAAATAGCAGTAAACTGGAAAACCTCTGAAATGAGGAAATATTTGTGTTTATTCTGTGAAAACAGATGAAATTAGGGCTAGGGAATAGTTGCATCTCAGTTTAGCTGCAAACCTGAAAATAGATGGGGAAACGGATGGACGACACAGCTTATCTTGAATTTATTTTTTTCATTTATTTTTTTGGCATCTCCCACAATCCCCTATTGAAACGAAATTCAGAAAATGTTCCATTGGGAACATACCAGACAGAGTAAAGTGAGACACTGCCTTTCCTGAACAATTTGAAGCATGGTATTACAAAATATATCATGTTGGTATGAGTGTTAAGGAAAGCTTAGTGCTAATTCACACCACCAAAGTAAGTGTAACAGACAATGCAGACTGAAATCTCAGACCTGCACAGGAACAGCAGGGCTTCCCTGCTGCCTGCAATACCACAAACAGCTAATTCATGGAGGGGGAAACCCAGCAGAGGAAATGCTATCCTTGCCTTGGGCCTGAAGTGTGCAACACCACTGTCCAAAGTGCTGTGACATGGAGGTGTTCGTGTGCAGTGACTGATTGGCCCTGCCATGTGTTCTTGCAGGAGTGACAGAGGCAAGCATTCACTTTGCATATGCCTGATAGCAAAAAGGGAACTCCAGGAAAAATGAAGAAGCACCTAAAAAGTGGAGACTAAAAGGGCAGCTAAAAGAACAAAATATTTGCAGGTGGCATGGCAACTGATGAAAGATCACATATTGGAGACCATGTCATCCATTAAAAAGGCTATGGAAACACTATTAAAAGCTTCCATGGTTAAACAAAAGGGTAACTGGAGATAACAGAAGAAAGAAGGCATCCTTCTGAAAGTTAATGTTATATCCAAAAGAGGAAAATAGGAAATAACAACCTCTAGCAGTTTTTATTGTGTTGAAATATTTATGATATTGAGAAAAGAATGCATCTACTTACAGACACAAGAGAAACAGAAATTCAGCCAGAGTATGCAGAGGGCCAGTAGATTAGGAATATGTGAAAGGACTGCTAAGAGAAGATAGAGTATAGCAAAAGAATCATAAAGAATCAGTTGCCAAAGAGGAGGTCTGTGGAAGAAATAGACAAAATTAGTGTTAATAAATTGCTAACACCAAGCACTCAGATATCAAAAAACCCTGAAATAGTGTAAGAAGTTCCAAAAAAAAAACACCTGGGGAAAACCAAAACTGTTGTGGAAGAAGAGGATAGTTCCTCACCCATATAAAAACCTGTCTAAAAAGCAGGTCACAGTTTTAAGAGACTTCTTTGGGCTGACTCTGAGAAGTTAAGTAACTGTGTGAGGAAAAAGCAGGCAAAACTTGGTAATATAATTACTAAGTAGTGAATGTATGTGTTGTGTTACAGACCATGAGTTGTTAATATTCAGTTGTGAGATCTGATTTGTGGTAGTTCTCAGTTCAGCATTCCTTCAGGTCAAAAAGGAACTATGTTTCAGGAGGTGAGAAAGGGCTAGGCTCCAAAGGAACCATTACTATGCCATTCTAGAAATTTGTGGTGTATGTGTCTATCAATCCATGCTGTACCAGGATGCTGTGTACAATGTGATTCACTCTGCACTTCAGGAAAGAGGCAGCAGATTCAGGACAGATTCAGATAAATGTGACAGAGTTGGTATAGATCTGATTGTACATATGGAATTATCACAAAGTTTGACTTCAGTCTAGGAATAAGACCACTGAGGTCTTATTTCATGACATATGACTGAAGACTACTAAATCTCAGGTGTCATGGAAGATGTGGAAGAGAATCATTATTCTTTTTCTCTCTCCTTCTTCCTCTCCCCATAAGAACAAGCTATCAGATTGCATTATCTGGTGGTAGATTTGAATGAGCAATGGGATGTATGTCCTTACACCTTGCATAATTAAGCTGAGAAATTTACTGCACGCAGTGTCACGGATACTACAAATTTACATGGATTTTAAAAGTGGTTGAACAAATTCATGGCAGAAGACATCCCATCAGGGACTATTAAATACAAAGATACCATCAGAAGCTCAGGAGGTCCTTATGTTACAGAGTGCTAGAAAATGGGAAAGTATTCTGCTGAAATATTAGTATGTACTTACCCTGTTGCTACAGTCTTTATTAGGCCACCCACTAAGATTTGCTATCAAAGATTGGACAGTGTGATCTAGGCTGGCTACCTTTATATTTTTGTTAAATAAGAAATATGGCTTTTATTAATTTTATTTTTTTCATAACTACTGAGAAAAGGTGCCATTTTATGCAGTAGGTCAGATATAAAACGTAGGAGACATGAGTTCAGATTATTCTCTGACAGAAGGCAATAAACCCCATATTGTCTACCTGTTTGGGAGGAACACCTGAACATAGTCACAATAGCTATAGGTCTTTTATGTTCAGAGGAAAGTAAAATACATTCTTAGTCTCTTCTGTTGATACTTCCATGCTATGTAAATAAGTTAATGCTCAGTAGCACAAGTTCTGGAATCATTAAATCCCCCTAAATGATTTTTGAAACTACAAGACCAGAGAATCACTCCTTCCCTCTCCCCTTCTCTAGTTCAGTTAGTACTTTAATATTTCAAGGCTAGTGTGAAGAAAGAGCCACATGAAAAAAAAAAAAAAGAACATAACCTAATAACAACGATGGATGTGATGTTTACTGCAGATGTTTAATCAGTTTAATTAGTTATGTAAAGCATAGAAAAAGAATCAAATATGCTTGCAGGCTGCTTGTCAGGATGCTCTCCAAGGAAGAGAAGATTAGTGTTTTGAGCTTCTTCAGTCAGAGAAGAAATTGATCAAGCCACTAAACCATAGTTTTGTGAAGATCAGCATTTAACGCTTTTTTGACTTGAAAATGTTTGGTGAATTTAAGCCAAATTTTCAACCAGCCTGACTAAATTGCTTTTTTGTTTGGGTGGGTTTTATTTTGTTTGGGGTTTTTTTGGTAGATATAATACTTTCAAAAAAATCCTTGCATAGATCTACTTGGAATTTTTTTATTTAGTGTTTCCAGGAAGAAATAATCTTATTAATTTTATTAGAATTAGAGAGAAAACATGTTTTCCCCATTTCTATCAGATACTTCAAAACAATGTTATGTCAAACTCTATTGGAGTTGCAGTAGCAGCACAGAAAATTTCCCTAGCATGTAACATTTTCAAAGATGTAAACAGGGGTAGGGAGTAATCCTCAGAATTACATGTTACCACTTGTAGTACTGATTTCATGGTTTTAAGTTCATCATCAGATTCTTAAGGAGTTTTTGGTTGTTGTGCATGATGAATACAAATGTTTTGCAACTTCATTTTCTTAAGACTGTGCTTTGGATTAATAAAATATAAATGAAAGCAGTAGCTAGCTTCAGGTGAAATATAAAGTAAATGTAATTTTTGATGAACAAATATCAACATAATCCAGGACATTGGCCATAGCTGCTTTAGCACTCCAAGGTTAGCCAGAACAAAAGCCAGCACAATCCAGGTTTATCCCCTGCCAAGTGAAATTTGATATGGAACCATATATAAGGATCTGCTGAGAAAGGAGATACCATTTCTATGTATTTTTCTGTGTAACAATAAATAATATTTGAATTTGAAATTATTTTACATGCTTATTAGAAACTGCTAGGCTAAAGAGAACGCTTATGTACAGAACTGGACATTGAAGTGCAAAAGTCACATCTTGGTAATTCCAAAGGTATCTGTCAAGCCTTCTCAGAAGGTGTGTGCTGGTGACAACCAATTTCTACAATATAACAGTTGTGAACCTTGTCACCATTTGGAGGACTTTTGTTGCTACTCCCACTGCAGAACTCAGATCTCAGTGAAGAACATACCTCTACTTACCTCTACTAACCTTTATACCAGTGTACTACACTACAGCCAAGCAGGTTTTTATAAGTGCTGTTTGTCTCTACCCAGTAGAAGGTATTTTGTGTCTCTTTCTTTTGAAGACTTGGAGAAAGGATAATTGATTATTGTATGTGTAAATACTGCCTATTATGACAGGGTCCTGGTATTGATGGAGCCTTTTCAGTAATGCAGTATTGTCCTAGCATAATGGACAATTTATTCTACAAATGATGAGAAGCTACTGTATACCTTATGACTGTATCTTTTATACTGGTCCACCTTGACAGGGAAGTAAGAGAACTGACTTTTCATGTTATGAGGTTTGTAGGTGGGGGAAAGTATTGACATGGTGGAAGTGGAGGAAGTGTGGTCATATAAAGGCTCTACTCAGGGGGAGGAATTTATTTACTCTGCTTCCAAAAAGTAAACCCACTATTCTTGCTAATATGAGGGAAGTTCCATGAAAGATGCAAAAGCGTTAATTTCCTAAGTAATCTCACATTACTACAATGCTTGAAACCTTTTTGGTAAAGGAAGTCTATAAAAAAGGAAAAGTGGAGCTTTATTTGCACATATGAACAGGCACAAAGCAGGATTTTCAACTGGCACTGGAGTGATGAGAGCACTCCCCAAAGAATGCTTGCTCCAAACCAGTCCTTGAATATTTAATAATGGTGAATTACCAGAACCCTTCAACCATAATGAAGGAATAAGCAGGCAATTAGAGCAAACTGCAAATCCCTTGCCCTAAAAACCCTCCAGCCTTTTAACTCACTCTGTGCGTATAGCATTCCCTTGTGTTTTCTCCCACTTATTTAAAAATCACAGTGAGAAAAGACTTTTTACCATCATTTAGAAAGCCTCCTCAGTCACATTTCTTCTCAGAAAGAAACTTTTAGTATCTTCTCTGGCAAAATTCAAAGCCACTACCACTTACTGAAGTTTACTGTAGCATCTTGAGTTGATATCACAGCCCAGACATTCTCATATGAAATGTATGATACACTTCAGAAATACACTTTCATCTGTAGAAAGTGAAATGTTTAATCCTTGCTGGATATCAGTAGCGCAACTCATGTTGTCAGGAGCATCTGAGGACATGAGTAGCCAGTTTTGTGTTGGCCTTCTTTCTGTTAGTAGTTAGCATTAGACAAACCTGGCAAAGCTGAGAATCAAATGATTTATGTCTGCAGTGGTAGCTACATACTTCAAAAATATCACTGCAATTCTTAAAAGTGAGGAGTAGGATGAGTAGGTGAAAGAGCATTTGGACCTAAACTTTAAGCAGAAGTCTCATGGGTATTGGCTAGTATCATCTTTTATACCAATTAGAAAAAGTAATTGTCATGTTCATCAGATTTAGAACATTCTTCAGTGGAATCTGACTCCCTAGACTATAATCTTAAAATCTACTGACACATGGATGTAGAATGGAGAATAAGCCCCCATGGCTTATGGATGTTACTGGAATGGAAGTTAAAGAATGAGAAACTGCAAGCACACTGAAAAGGATTTGGATCATTTAGGTAATTGGGTCAACAGATGGTAAATAAAGTGTAATATAGAAATATGTAAAATAATTGTCTGGGTAAAGAAAACAATCATCCAGGACACTGACGAGCAAAGAAGTGTTGATTATTATGGAAAAGTCATTGAAATAATGAAGAGAGCACAGCAGTATGGAACAATACAAACAACTCATTGGGCCATTGTAGAAAGAGGATAAAGAGAAAACAGGAGATGTAATTTCTGTTTGGAAGATCTGGCTTTTACATATGGTCATAGGATTAAGAAACAAAATTATTATTTCCTTATAAGTGATGCTTAAGATCTTATCTCAGTAGAGATGTCTGCACTAAGTATTCCCTCCTGGGAAGGTAACATATACCTCCACAAGGACACCATGTAGTATTTTTTGATGTGGCCTTGTTCTATGGATTTGGGGAATAACATTATAGTAGTGGAATAACCATTTAATGGAGCAGAGTAGCACAAATAGTAGAGGATATTATGCCATACACAAAAGTTACTGTGGTTAAATTTATTTTGTGTGGTTCTAATCAAAGATTTTGAGTTATTCAGACTCACTGTTTTTGCTGGACGTACCTTATTTTTCACGTTGACAGGTGACAAATCTCTCCACATTCAAAGAAATAAGAATTAAGAGTAACAGTGACAATTCTTTGTATTTACCTACCACTAGATGGACTAAATTATCTGTAAATTTTTGAGCTGTCAAGAAGCTCTGCACTTTGTACTAGCCAAAGCTTGGGCACTGTGCCTTGTACCAGCTGGAGAGATGTTTTTTCAAAACACTTCTTTGACACAGCTTTAAAGTCTACTTTCCTTTTGTACTGACACTGGATGACATGCTAAAGAGATCCTCACTGAAAGTCACTATCACATTTTGAAAACAGAGTTTCTTGTTTTTAGAATTTACATTCATGCTTTTAAATTACAACATTTTCTAACACACGTCATGTCCTAACCTATTGCAGGTATGTGAAATATACTGAGAGATCAGGATAGGAGAGAGATAATATAGATGAGCCTAAGGGTAGGTCCATGAGGGTGAGTGCATAGCTGAGCTTTTCTGTCCATGATCTGAACAGGCTACATGCAAGCCAGAACTAAGTCATAAGTTGTGTAGCAATGGTAGTGTAACCTTATAGCTAGGAATAAGCTCTACTTGAAAGGGAAGGTAAATTATTTTTAACATGGTTCCCTACTTAACATGGATAGACATCCCCAAACTGTACCTGAATTTGCTCCAGCCTGATGAAATCATGGACGTATGGTCTTAGGTCCATTCATACCTATCAGAAAGGTCATTTCTCCTGAGAGAAAGGTGGTGAAGGTTGATTGGGAATGGAAAATTAAGGAAAAACAAAGGCAGGCAGTTATTGCACACAATACAATTACATGGTAAGATCTTTAGGATGTGTAGGTCCTTCATCAAACATATTTTTAGGCATATCAGCAAGAAATCAATGATCAGTAATATAAAGGGCAAGGAACTGAGTACTTTAGTACTAGTCCACAGTTCCAAAGGGGAAAATATATCACCTAAAACTCAAACCACCTCATTTCCTGGGTTATGGTGTATCTGGGTAGGTAGCAAAATAGACATGTTTTACAGAAGGCACATTAGACTGCCAGCCCTGTCTTATTAGTTACTGGCCTCAATTTTTATTGCCATATCTTACACATCATATGTTTGAAATTAACTCCTTTTCATTAGTAATTTTCTAGCACTTTAATATGTTGTAAGAATGGTTACCTCTACAACTGCACTGTATTCTCAGGGTCTTTGAATTTCTTCATTTAGAGCTGTTGTGCTCCCAAGAAAAAAAAGTATATTTCTTTAGAAAACATATGTTGTTGACTGGAGCTTTTGTATTATCTGTGATTAGCATTTAAAACTTTTTATATGAAAGGACATTTTGAGTTCTAATTAATTTTGAAAATCATGTACAGCAGTTGGCTTAAACTGCTAATTATTTAGCCTAGATAAATGCAAAACAAAAATATGAACATAATTTCCTAATATATTACTTTCTCTTCTCATGTGAAGTTGCTTTTCACATTATACAGGAAAGAAACATGGTATATTTGAAGTCAGATAGTGAGATGGGATTGTTGAATCTTTTTCAGAAAGTAAAGTGGTAATATTTATGATCTAGGTATTACAAAACCTATGCAACATTTATTAGAAATTAAAGGTGTCAGACAGGATACTCCTTTCATGAAGAGCTAGGGTTCTTGATCTTAAACCAGCACACATGCATGAACCTCATCTGCTGCCTTCCATAAAATGCAAGGTTTTCCCTCTCCTCATTCTGTTGATCTAACAGGAAAACCGATTCTTAAAGCTTCTATTGCTGTTACAGATGTGAATCTTTATGTTTGCAGTAATTTTTCTAGAGAGCAGATAAAATTATTTTGCCTTTCTCAATCTATTTAGGCTTCCCATGTGTTTATTGCATGGACTTATCTAAAAATCACAAAACTAACAATGTTGTTTCCTCTTACATTTACAGACTTTGAGGAACAAATTGCATTTTATAATCCACACTTCCATCTTCTTTAGATAAGTAGTAGAATATGTTGCAAGCAATTATTTTGAAGTAACTTCTTTTATTGTTGTAGCAAAGAATTCCTACTTCCTCTCCCGCTTAATTATCCTCAATTTCATATCATATTATTGTAGTTATTTCAACACGTTTTTTGCAGCAGTATTTTGCTCAAAATTACATTCCACCTAAAACTGTTTTGTTGAGGGGTCTGAATCTCTCATTTGATGATTATAATAGTATAACAATAAAAAAATCTTACCCATTCCTGCAGCTTGCTTTGACATTGCAGTTGCTATCAGCAGTCTTGTACTATATCGACATGTTTTGCTTGTTTCAATTTTTTGACCATTAGGTATGGGCGATCGAAGTGTTTATCCTACTTTTGATTTATTCTTACTCCTTCCATTCTTTTGCACCTTTCTTCATAGCAGTTGTGAATGGCAGTGCAGTGAGGAATAAGAAGGCCATTAATGAGTCGTCGTTAATGTTGTCAACAACTCTGGGAGACTTTTCTCATTGCTTGAAATAAATCTGTAAATCTGAGTACTGAGAAGGTTAACACTATTTTTTAACATTTTAACATCTAGTTGCTTGGTGTTTCTCCTGTATGTTTGGTATCTGGTCAGACTGAAATAATAATACTTAAATTGCAGAAGACCTCCTACTTCTCTTCCGATGACTAACCAACGCTATGTTACTACTTTCAATGTATTTGAAAGTTGAGTAGCAGAATGATCCCTTGGATAGAACTGTGGGCTAAATCTCAAAAAATATGGGAACTTTTAGGAGTGCTGCCAGTAGTGGCTCTATTGTGTCAACACAGTGACTTTAGACAGCTGTGGTGTGACTTTCGACAAATTATCTTCTGTGTATTTAATCTTTATTTTATTTCCCTCTCTGTCTTGTCCATTTAAATTGTTCATTCAAAGTCTCTGAAGTAGATTCTGTGACAGACTGTGTATATATTTGTACAACATGGATTATAACCATGCCCTGCTTATCTACTACAATGCCTATGACCTAACCTGTTAAAAATACTTATTTTCTGGTTTCATATGTTTTTAGCATTTACAAAAATAAGTGTGAGATTATTATTTTTTTCCCAGAGTTGCTACAGGGCAATTGTACTGGGTATAGTATGAGTATAGTATAAGGAGAAAAATTAGTTTTCTTGAGGCCCAAGGTTAATGATGCCTAAGGGGAAGAGAAAAAAATGTCACATGGCAAACTTAAAGCTCATGGCATGCTCTCTTGCATCACTTGATGCATCTGCAGGTAAAGGAAAGCCTCAGGGGCAGAAGGCCTCCTAGCACCCTATGTAGCATAATATTCTGCAGTCCTTTCTATTTTTTTAATTCTTCATTTCATAATTTACTATTATTATCTAATTGTCTAACTATGAAATCATGGCTCCCTTGATATAGGTACTTTTACAATGGCTTAGTCTTCAGATGGAGTATTTGGAAGAGGTAGGAAAAACAAGTGATTTTGTCAGAGACAAAACTCTGCCATGTATGTATAGAAGGGGTTATTGTCCTTTCTCTTATAACTAGAAAAAAAAAAACATGAAGCCCCAGCATGCCCTGGCACCAAAGAGCGCCAACTGTAGTCTCAGTGAATGAACAGTAACAGCCAGCAGATCCAGAGAAATGACTATTCCCGTCTGCTGAATGCTTGTTAGACCCTTCTGAATTTAAGGGGTGTTCTAATATCAACCTACAGCTTGAAGGGTAGTTACAAAGATGACAAACTCACCCCAGCAAGGGACAAGCTGCACCTTGCAGCATTCACATTGGGCATGAAGAAAGAAAATGAAAGTTAAAAACAAGGAAGTGTAATACAAATGTGTTGTATTTAGCAGTGATTATCAAATGACTGTGCTTCTGCATTATTATTTCACCAGAATGGTCCTATTAGAGGTCCAAAGAAGTTTAGACCAAAATATTAGTACTATCAATTAGAATCCTGAAGTTTGAGTAAAGTCTTTTATGGACCCTATTTTTTGTTCAGAGTTTGTATAGGGTCTGTTAAAGCAGAGTTGTGGTACACAACAGTGGCTGTCTGCCAGAGTGGCACTACCATTAGCAATAATTATGTTTCTAAATCTTTATCAACAATCAAAAAAGAAAAGTCATAAAGTAATGATAAGAGAGTATGAAAAAGGTTTTGTGCTATATAATTTATTTCAATGGGGTTATATTTTTACCTTGCAAATAGAAATCAAGTCCAGTTCAAGCACATCCTGTTTATGTTACTTGTTTTACAGATGAAGAATGCAGTGGAATAAATTTAGTATCACACATAACAGAAAAATTGTGTTTGGGAATGTTATCTTCTGGTAAAACCAAGTGATTTGTTTCACATAAATAATAATAATGATTTTTTAAAAAAAAAAAGTATATACCTATACTATTTCTCCATTAGCTGATTTTGCATCTCATTTTCTTTTACACATCCATGCTTATTTCCATCTTCCTAATTCAGACTTTCCATTTAACTTGCAACAGATCCTGAGAGTTTTTCATCAGGCATCTATCCTATATGGTTGTTCTGCTTTCTTTGGGGTAAGGGCACTTGCAGACTATATAGAAGTGATTCTTTTTTTTTTTTTTTTAATGAATGGTACAGAGAGCAAAGTCTCTCAGATCTGTTTTCAGAAAGTAAGAACAAATGAGACAGAAAGGAGGAAAGCAAGGCGGACAAAGACAGTTTGGGGCAGAATATACTGAGGTTTCACTTTAAAGTGTATGTGTTTAAAAGACTGAGAAAGATTTTTGTAAATCATAAGCAATTAAAGACTTTTTTTTTTGTCGTTTCTTTTTAAATCAACTGTTGAAAACTATTTAAATAATAAAGAGTCACCACTGTTTTTTCCGCTACTCATGAAACTTAATTTGTGCAATCTTTTAATGCTCAAGAGCAGCATTTAAATCATGCTCTCCTTGGAGCTATCATTACTGATGCTGAAAGCAAGATGTCTTGACACAGTGTTAGAATAAATTTGGATGTACAGGTCCTGTGTAAAGTGTTGAAGGGGTGAGGAAAGTATGTCTGAAAGACAATGCGTAAAGGCAGAACAGTATCTGACAAGCTGAAAATGGAGGAGACCTTAGGGGGATGTTCTTTCTAATGTGTTGGATCAATTAATCCAAAACCAAGAGTAAACAGAAGCTATCAAAGCATTTTTTTAGGGTAGAATCACTGGACAATCTAGTGGTTAGGAGGTGTGAATCCCATTGCCTGTAGGCTACCATCTCAAGCCTGTAACTCTAAAGATAGAAAAACTCTTCTAAATTATTTCTCTGTCTTATGTAAAATATTGGTTTTGTCCCTTTCTCTCCTTGGCTACAAATATTATGGTATTTAGAGAATCAAATATAAACTAAACCTTCTGTAAAATTCAGGATCACGGATATACGTTAATTTCTGGTCAGAAGCTAGAATGGGAAATGCTAAAATAACCAGGAAATATACAGCTGTTATTGGAAGGAAAAAGAATGAAAAACACATATGAAAGGATTGAAATAGACTTTGAATGACTATCCAAATGACTAATATTTCATATACCATCTGCTGTTAATTTTTGTCATTGCTTTGTACAGGGACAAGGGAAAATAAGCTTTACCTCCACTGGTGCATTTTGCATAATATGAATTGGACAATGATAAAATGCATATTATCTCTGAAGTAGTTACATTTGGGATACTTCACTCTATTTGAGATGCTTTTACAAAGCCCTATTTTGTCCTTAAAGCCTTTGGGCTACTCAATGGCAATACTGCAAAGCAAGATGGAGAAGATAACCCTGCCTTACAGAGAAGCAGGCTTGAGTATGGGCACAGGACATGTTGTTCCCCATGATTCTGCTTTCTTTCTAAGTACACTTGGGCACTCCTGTTGCAGAGGCATGCAGAACTGTCCATCTGCATCATTCCTGTAGAGCAGGTGAGAATGTTTTTTCAGAACGATCTTAAATTTGGATTTAACTGATAGTTAAAATCCCTCACAGCATAAAGTTATTGATGGGGTTAGAGAGGGTGCAAAAGTTTACTCCTTATGAATAAGGAAAGCAATGGAGGGAAAGAAAATGGTCAGATTAGGACTTCTGATTCACATTACAGCAAGCAGATCTTGCGTGTATTGGCACTTTTCAAAGAGATATGCTGAATTCCTTGAGTACAGCAGTTATTAAGGTCACCATAAAATGGAAACCAAGGCAGTAAATGGTTATTGAAAAGTGAATAAAAAGGAGAAAGTGCAAGTGCTGAAGGTGGTCATATAGGACAGCATGTTTCAAAGTGACAGCAGATATGAGAAAAATTATAGATTTTAATTGTCTAGCAGTTTTCAAGCAAGAATTTCTGAGGATTGAGGTCAGCCATGTATATATCCTTCCAAACCTGTGCCTTACATTTGAGCCCCCCAGGGAAGATTGGACATTGGGACTAGACTGAAAGGAGGAAGAATGAGGAATTCTTACCATCCACTTAATTTCTAGATCAGGGTTTCATAAGATAAGATGGGCCCCTGCTGTGAATTACTAACTGAAGGGAGTACGTAGCTCCTCACTGGTGATCCAAGGAGCCTTAGGAGAAATCTGCTTCATACATTAGTCTCTGGAAGTCAGATTCTGGTGTCTAACACATACTGGCTAATGCCAAATAGCATATGGTTCTAGTTACGGTTGCAAATATAATTCATTGGGAAAGAGATGAGAGCACCTTTAGAGTTGTCATGAGCCAGATAATCTTATAATAAAATGTTGTGTTTTGTAGCTTGTCATTCATCCAGCTTTTTTATTATTCATACAAACTTGTTTATAAAAATTTAAAGCGTAATTCAGAATGGCAAGGACTGAATGTGTAAAGTGCTTCCAAAGCATCTCAGAAATACTATTTTTCTCTTAACTCCATTGATACACTCTCAACCCAAAATAATTAAGTAGTTTGAAATATTCATATGACATGCTAGGTTCTAGACCTTTTTAAGGGTCTAGATTATACTATTTTGATACAACATCCTGATCTGACAGAAAAACAGACATTCTCTTAATAATTGCATCAGCATCACAGAAGCTCTGCTTTAATTAAATCTTCACAATTAGACAGGCTTGTTATTGTATGTCATTATTCTTCTTAATACCTTTTTACCTATTATCACCTCATTTTCAAGCACGCATCTGTCACAGGGAAGCTACTTTTCCACCTCACTTCATTGCTTACTGATTTACGCCTGACAGGCTTTAGGCAGTTATGTTAACAATTATGAATTGTCTTGTGAAAGTCTAAGAAATTGGAAAAAAATGTGCTGTTGCATTGAGCTGAATATAAACATGAAGGACATAATCTGGAATTCAGTAAGCTTTTTCCTTTTGAGGTTTGAATTGCCATTTGGCTTAATCCTTTCAGAAATGTCCCTTCCAGGAGACAAACAGTACAAACACTTCACTTAGTTTGCTTTCTGAACACAGAGTGCAGTGAAATTGTTACATTCATTGTCTAGAATAGTAGCTGATCATCAGTGTCCTTCTCAGTTTTAAACCTCTGAAAAATCAGTTAAGAAATTTAAAAACAATATAAAAGCCCTCCTATGGTACTTTGATTTTAAGCATGTCAGATATTATGCAATGCTTCATTTGTCCTAGTGTCTGATATTCTGTTTTTGCACAACTTTAAGATTTGTGATGTGAAAACTGAATAGAATTATTGTTCAGCCTGACCCTACATTCTCTGGGTTTTGTAATCTTCCAGTAAAGTTCATGGCAAAATTAGAATGCCAGTTATAGAATCATAGAATTTTAGAATGGTTTGGAAGGGACCTTCAAAGATTATATAGTCTAATCCTTCTTCCATAGGGAGGAACATATTTCACTAGACCAGGTGTTTCAAAACCCAATCCAACCTGACCTTGATCATTTCCAAAGACAGGGCATCCACAGCTTCTCTGGGCAACCTGTTGCAGTATCTCACTACCCTTACTATAGAAGATTTCTTCCTTATGTCCAACCTAATCTACTATCTTTCAGTTCCAAACTTTTGCCCCTTGTCCTTTCACTACAGACCTTGGTAAAAAGTCTCTCTCCATCTTATAAGCCTCCTTCATATATTAAAAGGTTGAAGTAAAGTCTCTCTAGAGACTTATTTTCTCCAGGCTTGAGAAACACAAAATTCCAAGCTTTTCTTCATAAGACAGGTGCAACTGCACAGTCATGCTCTTATTTTATTAACACTGTCTTCAAAGAATGGAATACAGTAGAAATCCAGAGCCTGCTAAACAAAGTGCTAATAGCTGCTTTCCCACTTAAAAACCTGTAGATCTTATTTCCCCTTGTGTAGGAAGAGTTTCTTTGAGTTTCTCTCTCCTCTTGCACACCATCTGTGGGCATAGTTGAGTAGCAGGTTTTTTCTTCTGATGGAAAGTTTAAAATAGTACAATTAAAGTAATAATTAAAGTGTTAATATATGTAATTCTCAAGCACCGTATCTTGTAGGTAGTAAATAAGTAAGATTGTCATAGACTCTCTAGTAGGATATTGAGAAATGGTTACCATTATGCAAAACCTAACAATATTAAGGGCATTTTTCACTTTGTATAGTAACTGTTCAGCAATTGCATGTTCTGGCTTGCGGTCTGAAAGAGCAAGTAGTGAGCCCCGCCTACAATGTTAATTTCAGTGCTACTAATATCATCTAAGCTGTTCAGTCTCTTTATTTGTCGACCCTGTGATAATTCATGCATGTTCTAAGATAGTACATTTTGTATGTCACAGTAAATTGATTCCTGGCTGTATATGTATGTTGCTGGCAGCTCCATAATTTTGAAGGGAATTCCCCTGCAGTCATTAGTCCTGACCCATGCTCAAATCTTCACTGGAATCAGCAGTAACATGGTGCCTAGGGAACTGCTGAAACTATCCTGACCTCTCTTTGTGGATAACCTGTTAATGTTGTGACCTATTGCAGGGTTTCATATGAAGACAGGCTGAGGGAGTTGGGGCTGTTCAGCCTGGAGAAAAGAAGGCTCCAGGGGGACCTTATAGTGACCTTCCAGTACGTGAATTGGGCCTACATGAAGATGGGAGGTCTATTCAAAAGGGTTTGTAATGATGGGACAAGGAACAATGGTTTTAAACTGGAAAGGATAGGTTTAGCCTGGATATTAGAAAAAAGTTCTTTAATAATAAGGGTGATAGACCACTGGAATGGGTTGCCCAGAGAGGTGGTGGAGGCCCCATCCCTGGAGTCATTCAAGGTCAGGCTTGATGGGGCTCTGAGCAATCTGCCCTAGGTAGAGAAGTCCCTACTTGTGTAGGGAAGTTGGACCAGATGACCTCTAGAGGTCCCTTCCAGCCTAAAACATTCTATGATTCTAAATTCATCATCTCTAACAATGTTAACTGAAGGCAACAGGTGACCTTGCATATAGTAGGTGTTTCTCTAAATAAACATGTAAAAATTGTCTGGTAATTACCACCCCACCCCATCTCCTACTTTTCTCTGAGAGGCAAATTTCACTATTTTTTTTCCAGATACAAACACTTATTTTTTGTTGACTGTGTGGGATTTGCGACCTATGGGAATATTCACATTCTCTATACTCCTATACTGTTCCTGTGCTAGTGTTTCATCTGGCTTAAATATATAAGATAGTTAATTACTGTGATAAAGAGAAAGTTCAGGTTTTCTTTAGACCAAATGAAAAAATGGATAGACCTGAAGTACCCCAAAACTTGCCTGTTTCTTCTATTTGTTTCAGTTATCTAATAAAGATATTACCTCTCCTTAAAATCCTGGCTTCTCTGAGGCTCTGTACAAACACAGAACAACACAACAGCCCCATAAGACAAGAGAGCGCAGATGATTGCAGACAGATGGGGGAACAAGGAAGCAGTGAGACAGTACTGGTCAACATTTTAGGTGCAAGATGCAGCAGAAGCTAACTGCTGCTAAGTTTCAAAGGGCATCAGAGAAGAAGGGAGCTTTAGGAGAAAGTCAGATGGAGGCTAGTATTTGGAAGTGGCTGAGGAAATCCTCCCAGGCATGAGTTTGTGAAATGTTCAGGGACCTTACACCACAGGACACGTAGATACCAAAATCACCCTTCCAAGGTGGATTGAGAGGTGATGGAGAACCTGTGAATAGGAAATAAAGTGCCTTGATGAGAATTACAAGTAACTTCTGTTTGATATGGTTGAGGAAGCCAGTGGAAAAGTGACACAGCCAAAGCATCAGAGAAGGAAAAGTTTTCTCCCAGCAGCACTCTAGTTAGATATGAGAATGGCAAAGTTATGTTTACCAAGGCTAAAGAAAATTAACCACAATTATTTTTATATGAAATTATGGGAAGCTGGAATTTGGGACTTTGGGTGAAGAGGAGAATCATGAAAGTACACACTGAAAAAAAAATATAAAGGTAGGAAGGGAAGGAGAGCTTGGAGCTATGGAGTTGAAGAAAGGCAAGATTACAGAAAGAGGACAAAAATGGCTGGCTAGGATAGAGCTGTGGGGCCAAGAAGGATGAGGATGTAGCTATGATTTTGTAGTTTGGTTAAGAATATCTTTTTGGAAATTAAGAAGTTAGAAAAAGGCTTAAACATGTTGCAGTTCTGTGTTGCTAGATAGCTTATTTTCTGTCATCTGTCTTTACTGAATAGAAGTTGTCTGCAATGAAGTTACTGAATTGTTACAATTTCCCAATTAATACCGTCCTTTTTTTTCCCAACCTCTACTGTTGATAGACATAGAGCTATGCATTGGTTTCATCCCAGCCTGTTTTCTGTTGTCCTGTTAATTAGCAGGTACTTGGCCTTCTTCTTGGTTATGTCAACAGATAGATCTATAGGATGTAGGACCCACTTTTAGGTGACCCCTAGGATGTAAACACAGTAGTAAGACAAACTTCTTGCCACATGCCAAGGGAATTAATTATCAGCTACTGTCCATCTATTCAAGATCAAGGTGGGAGTATAGGTCTGTAGAAGATCTTTAATGGCTTTTTTTTTTTAAATCTTTAATAGAAGATAACAGAGTTTTCCCAGAGTTTAGCTTTTCAGAATACTTCAACTGTATGCATTCATATTAATGATTCCAGCCTGTTGTCATCTTGGTTTTCTGATTTTTCAGTATATAATATGCAGTATGCCATAGCCCTTCACAGAGTCAGTTAACAACTGTGACTATGAAATCTCTGTTTATATGTAATATGACACATGCAGGTTTAGTGGAATCAAGAAAGTAATGAAAGTAATTCAAAGCCCTGATCTATAATGAGTGCTTCACAGAAAACCCTGAACTCACCCCTTATCTTTCACTCTCTCATGGTTCAACACCAGCTGGCAACTAAGTACCTCACAGCTGCTCACTCAGTCTTCGCTGGTAGAATGGGGAGAGACTCAAAAGAGTTAAAGTGAGAAAACTCTTGGGTTGTGGTAAAGCTAGTTCAATAAGTAAAGCAAAAGCCATGCTTGCAAGCAAAGCAAAACAAGGAATTAATTCATCACTTCTCGTTGGCTGGCAGGTGTTCAACCATCTCCAGGAAAGCTTAACTCCATCATGCTAAATGTTTACTTGTGAAGACAAATGGTGTAATTATGAATGTCCCCTCCTTTCTTCTTTCACCAACTTTATATGATAAGGGATCACATGGTCACATGGCATGGAATATCTCCTTGATCAGTTGGGTTCAGCTGTCCCAGCTGTGTCCCCTCCCAATTTCTTGTGCACCCCCCAGACTACTTGCTGTTGGGGTAGGGTGAGAAGCAGAAGAGGCCTTGTCTCTGTGTAAGTGCTGCACAGCAATAAAGAAAACCCCTGAATTATCAATGCTTTTTCCAGCACAAATCCAAACCATAGCCAGTACTACTAGCTACTATGAAGAAAATAAACTATATCCCAGCAAAAACCTACACAGTCTCCAAAAGATTAAATTTTTCATATAGTTTTTTAAAACATCCTCCATCTGAAAAGTTTTAAATTAAGAGTGGCTAAACAGAACAGCATTGTAGCCTCTGTTAAAAGTCAGAAAATCTTTTCTTATATGCATTAAAACACACACAAAATGCTCTAGAGACATGAGTTTTAACTGTTGTAAAGAATGGGGTCTCCCAAGAAATCTGTACAATTTAAACAGACAAATTTCTGCAAGATCTACCTATGTTCTTAAGAAAAGTCCTGATACATCACCATCTGGAAATTTATATCTATAGCCAACTCAGTAAAGAAACACCATCTGTATATCAGCACTTCAGACTGGTAGTCTCTGACTAAAGACATTAGTAGTGTTCCACCATATTTACACAACACCTGAGACATATTACATTTAGTCCCCAGAATCAGGGTAAAAGAATACAAATAATAACTTAGGGTTTTTTTTCATTTTTGCAGTATTGATGGATGCCTGTCCCTGTTTCATTTTCTTAAATTCAAACTCTCATTTTTCCAAATTCAATTTCTTAGTTTATAAGTAAAGAACATTCAAAAAACATATTTTCTCTTTCTTTTTTAAACAGACACTAGGCAGGCTGAAAAGACATTTCAAAACCCCAGCAACCCAACTGTGTGAAGTATAATAGAACAGACAAGTAATACACCCATGAGAACAATGCTTAAAATTTAAAAAGCTGACAGAACACATGCTACAATAACCTGGGTAGGTGTCACAATAAGTACAAGGAAAACAGAATATAAATCTGAACTACAGCTTAAAAAAATCAAGACTAAAAGATGACATTTTGGGTCTCCAGAAAAACTTCATCAGGTTTACCACATGTTCCAACTCCACCATGGGTTTTTAGGTTTAGATTAAGAACTGTGATTTCAGTCTTTAATAATGTTTTTCTTTTTTAATTGCAAAAACTCACATTCAAGAGGATGTGACTACTGTGGTATCAGTTAGAGACTATATTATACCAGGCTGAACCTGGAAGCTTACATAAAATCACAGAAACTTAAAATGATTTATGTTGAAAGGGAACTTTAAAATGCTGATCATTCTTCAAAGGCAAGATTTGGGCCTGTCTTACATCTCTTGGATTTCTGCTTTTAAATCTGAAAGATAATACTAAAAATGCAATTCTGCTTCTTTTTCTATCCAATGTAATAAGAAGGAATAGGGAAATCATTAACACATTAAATAAATTCATTAAAAATAAACAAAACAAACCTCATTAAAACTAAGAAAGTTCTACAGGGAAGAAATGAGAGAACAGGACAGAAGCTGGACAAGATCCATAAATCTTTAAATCTCCACAAGGTCATAAAATAATAATAAAAAAAGAATTAAAATATTTTTATTATTAGTTGCAGATATTGCATAACTTGCTATTCATTTTCCAGCAGTAGTGAAAAATACAGTAACATTCTAGTAGTCTGGTTGTCAAAGTGACCTTTTTTAATGTCACATGTCACAGAATTTCTTGTCACACTAAGACAACATGACAGGACAGAACCAAGCTTTTCCAATGTTTCCCTTTCACCTTCTCAAAAGTGCATGCATCCTAAAGAAGAAGATAAGGTATGGTATATTCTTTGCTTGATGATTCATTGACCACTATAAAGAGAAAGTTCATAAGACAAAACAGCTTATGTATTATAATTTTTTTTTAAGAAGAAACACCATAAAATTGAAATAAACTGGGCAAAACTGTTGTGATACTGTAACATTAGGTGACAAGATCAAACTTGAAATGTCAGAGCTTGCTTGCAATGTCACTAAGATGCTTTCTGCAGTTATCACTGTACATCTAACAAATGCAAACTAAATTATAATACCCCATTCCGGCTCCAGCTTGTAGTTGCTGACTGTGATAACACAGAATAATATGGTCTGTGCAAATAAGAGATTAATTATCAGAGACATACAATGTTTCTGTCAAACTTTATCATAAAATATGGAAATCAGCTTTCATATGTTTCACTATTGGTACTGAATAGATTACAGAAACACAGATTATAAGAATTTGCATTAATATTTTTCAGATCTTTTTGTTGTTGTATTTAAAACAGTAGGACTGAAACTATGACATGAAGAAGATCCTTGATTTGGTACTGATTTTTTGATGTTATTCACTTCAGTATAAAAGCACATAAGAACACAGTTAAAATTAATAAAGTTTTAATAGATTTTTGCTGTTCTACATGTAACAAGCAGATGGTAATTTTTCTTCATGATTACAATACCACATTATGACCAGTTCTTTAATTAGCATAAAAGTAGTTCATAATTCATATACATATTCTAGTTGTGGTGTCAAATGTCTGGATATAAACAGATAAGGCAGAGATAGCATAGTTAAAATAGTTTTCTACTATTTTCTGAACTTACCTTGCACTATAAAATTAATTTCTCAAACCAAGAAGAAAACTCATCCCAGTCCATGTGAAAAACAAAGAAATACTTTTAAAGACTATTTGCCAAAGAAAACAAGAGCTGTCTGATCTTGTTGCAGGAATTTCTATCTGTGCCTATATCATCCTAGCTCTCCCTTCCAGGCCAAGCAGGTTTTAAACCTGCTGACCAATAAGGTCTGCTGCATTTGTCGAATACAACACTGTGCATCTCTACAAGTTTTGAGGAAATATAAACTGGATTAGAAATGATATCCTGTGTTCCTGCTAAGAGGAAGAATATAGCATGGGTTAAACTCTCATTAGACTCCCAAGGTTCTGAATGGGAGATGGTTGCTCTGAATAACCCCAGTGGTGGGAAGAACTCCAGTCAATCCTGATGCTCTGTTATGCACCAGGAAAACCAGCACAAGTAAGAAAAGTGGGTTTGTTATTTTTGCTTCTCATGTAACAATTTGTCAACTCTGGGACTGGGTATATTTTCCACTTCATGTACAACATACTTTTCTTCTTTTCCTTAGTTAAAGCCAGACTCTCATGTAATTTAGATTACTGTCAGGAACTTATTGAAAATTTGGATCTTGATCTTTTCTTTGGAAGGGTTCAACTTCAAGTCTGTGTTCTTCAAATGCTTTAAAGGATTATGTAGTTGTAGGAAGCTTTCCCTCAGACAGGGTATTATGTTCTTTGAGGGCAGAGACAGAGCAGACTTGCATTCCTGTGGGCTTGAATAAAAGCAGGAAGATGAGTCTCATCCCAGCTGTGTAACATACAGTTAGGCAGGGAAGGCGGCTTATCACTTCTCGGAGGCATGTATCACTCAGGGGCAGTAGATAAGGGACCCAGAGAGCAGGAAATACCTCAATGGCAACTACTTGTTAACTGGACTGTCAGAAGAGCTGGATGTGGTCTCTTCATGGTCTCTTTGTCTCAATAGTTCCAACTGATCCAATGGCAGGGATAAAACAACAACAACAAAGTAAAGCTAGCATGTCAATTATGTTTCCTATGATTCTACTTGTTTTGTTTTTTGGTTGTTTGGAAAACAACCAAAAATATATGTCTTAAAGCTTGTGGAAGTCAGGCTTGCACGATCTTGATGCTAGAGGAGAAAATTGGAGTCCAGTCATTCTTAATATGGAAAAAGCATAGAATGATCACATTCAATATTAGCTCAACACAAAAATAGTATATAACATCAGTTCATGTTCAAAATACTACTGGGAAGTATATTTTATGATGTTTTGGTTTGTGGGTTTTTTTTTGTTTGGTTGGCTGGGGTTTTTTGTTGTTGTTTGTTTGTTTTTGTTTGTTTGTTTTTAAATAACAAACCATACCTTTTTTTGAGGAGAGAGGAAGAGACATTTGTTTTTTAATCTGTCAAGTTATGTTGACTGAGATATAGCCACAACTAGGAGTGAAAACATTCAAAAATATCCAAAGATCTCTCCTAAGTGTAGTCATGCCATTTTCATAGAACTATAGAATGGTTTGGGTTGGAAGGGACTTCTAAAGATCATGTCGTTCATCCCCCAACTTCTTTTCACTAGTTCTTTGTTATTCTCTGTCCCCTGTAACTGCTATCACTTCCTTTCCCACATGGCATTTTGGGATGCTTACAAATGATTAAACATCACCAGAGAAGAAGCTTGGAAATGTTTTTAAATCATAACAACTAGCTTCCAGCAGATTTGCAAGGAAGGGTGTGCCTTCCTACATGTTTATCCTTATTGATCTGGTAATTATAGGATACTGACTATAGGAGCTTTAAAAAGACATCAAAAATAACCCTTTACATGTGTAACAAATAATTTCCAGGCTTTAAAGGAAGTAGGTTTGAATGACCTTGATGGAATTTGAACTTTGATATGGTAGATTACAGTGAAAAACTCAGAAATACAGTTAATTTGGGTAGTTTTATGAGTTGAGCAATTGACTTTATTTGAACTAGGCCTGGCTGGATACAGTTCTTGAAACGTTACTTTATTTTTCTGCTTTTTCCTTTATTATCTGCATTTCAGTATAAATTCTGAAATCAGTGGTACACTCTGGGGAAACAGAAAAGCCATCATGTTTTTAATAATTTGCAAAAAAAAATTGAAATTATTCAGCAGTGGCTCAGCAAGAAGTCACAGAAGGCTAGATATACATTTAAAATTTTGATTTTGGGAATAGATGTTTCTGGATTCTGAAGACAGATCTCAGTGGACTGACTGATCTTAGTCCATTGGATGTCACAGTCTGAGCTGCAGATGAGAGAAGACTAGTGGTTCTGAGCACTAGGAATATCTTCTTGAGGGGATTTAACTTTTTCATCCTTTGCAGTCAACAGTGAACAGAAAAGCTAATATAATTTAATAGTTTGAGTGTCCACAGGTATATTCTCTCTGGTTTATTATGAAATTTCATGCCTGTCAGGACCATCAAGAACTTGTTCCAGGATTTTCTAATCACACTCTTTGCAGATGGCCATGATCTGAATTATGGATATCCATAGGAGAGATTGCAGAAATACCATTTAAAAATACATATTTACATTAGTGTCTGTAACATTCAAACAATGCCTCTCTTAATTTTCCTCAGGTCCTCAAAGCATGTGCTAGATAAATCTTGCGTTTTCCATCACCATTGATTTGGTGAAAACTTGCCCTTGAATGATGAGCAAACTAAGCATTAAATCAGACAACCCCAACAGTAATAGCAGCCAGAAGCAGTACTGAAAAGATATTTGTAACCTTCTATACAAAAGCCCAACAGCACTTTGAGTATTAGATTTACAAGGTCAGGGTTTGCTTATAGACTGGGCTTTTATAAGAACCCGTTGCAGATGCAGCCTGACTGGTGTCCTCATACCCATGTCCAGTGAAAAGAATCTGACTTTACCTCCTAATTCAGATTTTCTGTACTTATCTAAGTCTTAGCTGCCTTGGGACTTAGATATAGTGCTCTGCTTGAGCAGGACTTGGGATCTCAAATGGCTGCTGGAGTCATATCTCCCTCCTTGCTTGGTGATTTACCAGGTGGGGAAATTGCAATGCCAGTTTTTCCATTTTTTTTTTTTTTTTTTTGGTGTCAGTCCAAATCTGTTTCTGGATTGTACGGTTTCTTATGCGGCATACCTAAATCAGTCATTTCTTGGTGATTTGAGAGGTTACTGCTGTCTCAGTGATACCAGATTAGTTGTGAATCACTAAGGTGTGCATGGCTCTTGAATATAAAGAGGTGCAAATTGCTGATAGAATGTTATCAGTGACTATTCCTCAGCTTCCCTCATTGTTTGAACATTAGACTGGTATATGGACATTGTAATTTATAAAAAATTTTCCTTGGCAGATTTCTGAGTTCCGAACAAGTGGGTGCTAGAAAATGAAGGTGAGCTCAGTACCTTAACAGCATGTCTGGGATTCTCTCTAGGACAATCTTTGCGGCTGTAAAACTTGTCATAGAAATCAGAAGAAAAAACATAGGATATCTTTGCATTATGAATTCTGTGAAATCACTTTTTGACCAATAATAACCTTGCCATGTTCTGGGGAATCTGTGTGGATGATCCATTTTCCATTAGCCACAAGTGTTAAGCTAGTATTTCAACTATTCCTTAATAGAATTCTTTTTCTTACAAATGTTAAAACTACAGACATGAAAGTAATCTTTTTGACACCACATAAGCAGAGTTTCATGAAATACATATGTAGCGTTCCATTTCTTTGTAATAAAAGCATTTCCCAAATTACAGTGATGTGCAAAGAAGCAATGCACTGATTTCTCTTGTGTTGTTTTGAGTAATGATATCCAGCAATTCCTTGGCAGCTGAGGCTTTGCTTCAGTCTTTTGTAAGGGAGTTTTCGGCTCTAAGTTCGAGAATGACAAAAAGACTGCTAGACTCCCATGAAAAAGAGCTCAAAGCAGTCACTTCTCTATGTATTTAGGCATGTTGGTAAAGCAAGCAGAATGAAATTATGCTGCCCTAAAAGATGAGGGACCTGAATCACAAGAACTGACTAGTGATAGAGGGAAGGGACAGGTGACCTCAGAGGGTCCTGAAACGGGACTTGATGCAGCAGGGGAGGAGGCAGGAATGAGGGGGTTTGGTGAAGTAGTCTCCCTGCACATCCCTACTGATGATTGGCAGCATCCAGCAATTATTCTTTTGCATATGTTATGAATGGCCATTGCTTTACATGAAGTCTAAAGAGGACTCAAAATATATTGGCATTATGGTCTCGGTCCCAAAGACCCTAAAATAGACTTCACTAATATTGTTGCTCAACCATGAAGAATAGTTGAATATAACAATTCTAATTTTCCATGTCACAGGCTTAAAATGTTGGGAACAAGTTCTTGCTTTCTTACTTTAGTATTTTAATTCTACAAGTAGCATGAAAATGGTTCTCACTTATTAAAATATAACTTGCACTTTAAGAAATCACATAAATTTTAGTATAAGATGTGGGGAAAATAATATAGCAATGAAATCACACTGCAAATTTTGAGTATTATTGTGATCATCATTTTCCTCCAAAGGTACTTTACAGAGGAAAATCAAACTAAAAATCACATACATTTCTTCCAATTCCAGTGTATTATAAGTGTTTTGGCTAAGAGAAGGAGTGTTCAGAGTCAAAGAAAAAAAAAAAATTCATTTACTCCTTACTTTTTCTACATGCATACATACAGAAACCTTTACTTAAACAGCTGAAAGGCTGTGCTGTAATTCATGTGCCTTTTCTTTTTCTCAAGCTCTTAGATTTGCAACAATCAGTGAGAGGAAGCATGATGTCATTATAATCACAGAACAATTTTCTTCGTACTGGAAAGAAACGCATTGTTCCCCCTCAATAAAAGAAAATTGAAGCTTTCAATGTTGCGAATAAAATACATTTAAGTTGCTATTTATCCTTAATTACTGTAGGTCTCTGAAAAGCAAGCAAGAGATGATGCATTTCAAAAGTAAATATCTTTTCTTAGTCTGTGTTCTATTAAAACTGTGGTTTTGGTTCTGTTCCTCCCCACCACCTGCACAAGGGTTGTATCTGTGTGTATGTGTGTAGATTTTTTTTGTTGTGATTTAGGCAGCACCAATATAGCACCTGGAGCTGTTTCGGATAACAGAATTGACTGGTCCCTGAATGTTTGTGGGTCAAGTAATCCTTATACCTGAGGTACTTCAGTAACTACTTGGGGTGACACGCATCATCTCATCAGCATTTAAAGACAGAAATAGAAAAGGGAAGGGTATAGCAGGTAAATTACTCAGATAAAAAGAGCATGCTGAGAAGAGAAAACAGTTGTTTCCTAATTGAGCTGGGGAGGAAAATTAAATGGCCTATGGCATGCTCCCTCTGATCCATCCTTCCTTCAGATGGAGAGATGGTGCTGTACCTGGTAAATTATCAGCCCAGTGATAATAAAAAACAGTCACAGATGTCTTATGTTGTGGATGGTAAGAAAAATACTACCATCCTTTGCAGCATTTGTTAAGAAATTTACACATGTGCTATGAACTTTCTGTCTGAGAAGGTTAATTCCTTCCTCAAACCAGGACAGCTTTTACATGCTGTGTACAGTTGGTATAGAAGGTGTGAGTGGTTGCATCACCCCATCTCATGAGGCAGGTGAATGTTATGAGAAAAAACTGAGGGTTTAGCTGTTCATATGGTGATGTTATTTTGGCTATAAATTACTTTCCCTTGCTAGAGCAAGGATATTTTCTTCCAGTGCGGGTATGTGGGATGTTGCCGCCATTCCTTGGCAAAGTGCAACTTCAGTAGCTCCAGTTTGCGATATTGTAACTGTACTGTATTGTATTCTTACAATATGCTCTCCTTGGGCATAAATTTATTGTTGGCCACCAAGAGGATTTCTGCTGCTCTTAAAGTCAGTGGCTTGCTTCCTGTGTGAAGCAAGCTGCCTTGAGTACAAACTGCATCTCTGTGGAAATGTTAGATTTCTTTTCTAGACGGTGCTCAAGAAGTTATCCAAGATTTTTAGGTGATGACTGATCTTTAACCTACTGCTTTGACTTGCTGTTCTCCCTTGATCTGAAAGAGATTGGAGAGCTGTGTGTAACCTCCTCATTGCTAGTTTAGTGCCATTATTTGTTCTCTGTGAACCTGATTACTTGTTTTCTGTCTGTAAAGATAGCCAGTCTGGGAACACATGTTTCTTTGCGGCTGAAATTAATTTCAGCTCCACAAGCACAAAACCTAGTGTTACATGAACATGGCAGCTGCTTCCTTACTCCTTTGTTATGGCTTTATTATGGCCTTTCTAGGCTGCAGTGAATGCGTGGTCACCTATTTTTATATGGAGCAGATGAAGCTTGAGAACTTGCTGCATGTGCAGCATAAGAAGGGAGGGTTTTAAACCTGAAAGACAGTGTATGTGAAAGTAGATTGTCTAAAAAGTTATTCTGAAGGATGAAACAAGGGTTATTTTCTGAAAAAAAAAACAAACAACAAACCAAAAAAACAAACACCAAAAAAACCCCCACAGGTTACGTGCAGTAAAGACCCAGCAATTCTGAGTTTCCTGTAAAATGCAAAACCTGCAGGAAACACTAAAAAGGGACCTCAGTGGAAATAGCTTTCAGTCTCTATTCTGACAGTGACCATACTAATTAAATCTATAACATGCTTTGTAAAAACCAAAAAGAATCATGCTGTCTCTTAGCCAGGGCAACAGAATGACTAGTTTTACATGAAGTGTGAAATTACGTTTAATGTGTCTGAATTTTACCTCTGGGAAAATGTGCTGCAGTTGCAAGCTAGTAGGGCGCAGGTCATCTTGTGTATATTTGTAACTACGCAGGGCTGCTGTTCTGACAGTGAAATGCAACTTGCTCATGGTTTTGTATTTGCCTTGAAATACTAAGTTTACCAAATATGCAAGGTCCCATCTTCAAATAAAATAAGTAACTTGGCTTTTAAAAAACATTAGGGTTGTACAGATGCTCTAGTGAAGAATTTATAACATCAGAATTCAGATTTATGATAAAGAACTGGAAGTATTGCATGCAAGAACATGTAAACTCTTGGACAAAATAAATAAAAATCATATGTGATATTATCTTATTTTAAATGGAAGAAACAAAATCTGCCTTGATGATTGCATAGCACTGAGTTTTTTTCATTGCATTGTATTCAAATTCTGAAAGATTCCTGTGGAATTTAAGGGTCATTTGTTCCTTTCTTGTTTACAGGAACTTTTGTGTAATTCAACAAATGATTTTCAAAGCAGTCTGTCATATTTGCCTCAGTTCATGACAATGTCTTCAGTATTTTCTGTGTTAGTTAAAATAATACAATGTGTACAAGACAACAAGATACAACTGGCTGTTTAAATCAGTCTCATGTTTTAATCCCTTAGAACAGGTTAGAATGAAAGACACGATCAGTCAAGCCACAGAAACATAACAACTGAATTTCCAATTTAAAAACACATGAAGTGATTTGAACTGTATTTCAATGTGTCTTTGGAAAATCACTCCTTTGTAATTACAAAGGGGGGTTATTTTTGGTTTTTGTTTGTTTGTTTGTTCATTCGTTGTTGTTTTTCCCCTTCTCTTTTTTCTCTTGGATTTATACCTACTACCCTTTTCCTGAAACCTGGCTAAAACACAGGAGCTCCACAAATGTCCCCACCTTACAAAAGCTACCTTTTTTAAACTGCTTCCAGCCTAATGTCCCTGCAATTGCAGTGTCACTCTTGTAGTTTGAGGTTTTGCGGGGGTGTGTGGGGGGGTGTTTTTGTGGGGATTGAGATGAAGAGGGTATAAACATGTTTTTTGTTATTATTGTCTCTAAACCAGCCTGCAGGCCAGGCTTCATTAGGAAGGAAAGAGGTTGAAAAGAGCTGGCTGCAGCAAGTTACTTGTTGCCTAGTGACACCATCAGACCTATAAATTCAGGCTTAACTCCAGTTCTCTTAACCCTCTAGAGTCCAGAATCTGCATTTATTTCTGGATGATTCCTGTTTTGACCATTAAAGAATATGCATTTTTAACACAGACAGTACTGTACCACTAGATGCCAGTAAGAATCAGAGAGAGAAGGATGGACAGTTTGCAAGTGAAATTAATAACCACTTCATTCTTTAATGTAGGACTGAGATAAATGTTTATGTCCTCTTCCAGCCCAACCAAACCTGGAAACGCCACAGAAATGTAACACATAAATACAAGCGTGAGGTTATTTTTTGCTAACTTCCTGTCAATGAATGATGAAGTGAGCATCCTCTCCTAGGATCTGTCTTGACTTCTGATAGCTATCAGTTGATAGTACCTGTTTCTTTCCTAGTCATAGGTGTGATAAATTGCCTTCTGCAGTTTTATTCTGTGATCAAAATGTGCCCATTCTTGATGAGAGCAAAATTCATTATTTTTCTTTTTTAGAAGTTAGAAAACTTACTCAAACACCACCTAATGAATGTGTGGTATGTCCATTTGCTGAAAAAATTGCCAGGGGAAGGTTATAAGACAAAGGTGTTTTATCTATGCTTCATAGATTTAAGAACTTCCACGGCTGCTAGTTAGATGTAGAAGATAATAGTAAGTCATCAGTATTTTTATAGGATATGCTTTCATATCAGAATAGCTTTAATAACTTCAGGGTTTTGGTATTTTTCCTGTTGACTTAGTTTCAATTTTTCTACTAAGCTGTATTTTGAAAGACTGTAGAACATTTGGAAACATATCAAAAAGTTCACAGCTCAACTGCTGTCTTTCTTCAGACAAGTATATCTGAAAGTGATTTTTAGCAGTACTAACAGTTGCAGCAGTTAATTTGGAAGTTCTTTAAATTTTAAATAAAAAAATTTCAGTGTGAGGGCTTCCAGTTAGTACTGACAAAAGTAATGTTATTTAGAAAATATCTGTTCTGTTGGAAGAATACATACTTGATGAACATAACAAATTGCAAAATTGTCAAAGGTAGAGGCATGTACCTATTGGGATTGCCCTTTACCAATCTGTTCCTGTTTCCTGTAGAATATCTGGGTTATTCTATTACTCTCTGTTTTAAAGGAGCTGACAATGAGGAACTCACAGGCCACATACCCTCAGCTACACACAATGAAGATAACATCTGCTTTCCACTACCTTCCTTGAGCTTCCTCCTGCAGGCTCCTTTGCCCTGAAGTGCTTTTCTCCTGTCCCGAAGGACCAGAGGACTTTGCTCCCTACATGCCTCTCCATTAATTTCCTTTCTCCACTGTTTTCTTGCTCAGCACTTAGAAAGATTTCTGAGCTTGCTAACAGGATGGATGTGCATGAAATGACATGGTGTAGCTGCGATAGCAAGCATAGGTGGGCATAGGCAATGAGAGCAATAAGGGAAACAAATTTTTGAACCCACTTCAAACCTGGTTGCAGGGGTGGAAATCCAAAGTTTTGGCCTCGACTCACTGAAAAATGAAATATTTCTGAGACTAATTTTTTTTATAGAACTACCTGACACAAGTGCTCTGAGCTTTCTGTATCCTAATCTGTTTCACAGATTGGGTTACAGATCACAGGTCAGGTAGTAACTAATGGAAATTAAACAAGAAAGAACTGATAAACTGAAACTTCTGATTAATGAGTTTTATTTTATGCTTTTGTAGCCTTTTCTTTTTTTTTGGTACCAACTGGTTAGCAATTAAAATGTGATTAGCATATAATGGTATCTGTTAATGTGGAAGCAGTGAAATTCTTTGTCTTGGTGATTGCTTTCTCATTAGCATCAAGAATTATTGTGTGTTTTAGCTGCCAGCCAAAGCTTAGGAGGAATGAAATGTTGAAGTTCCCTTTGAAATTACAGAAATTGATTATTTTTGTGTCATGGAATTTGAACCTACAGAAGGAGTAAAAATTCTTTTCAGTGTCTAACAGGCAGTCATTATGAGAAGTGAAGACAATTTCTCGGATTCTGATGGGACAAGGCCATTCAACTCCATAAGTGAAAATATTCCAGTAAAAATAGATTTATTTTTTTTTTTTAAATTCCAGAAATCCTATGACTTCCAGACATCAGATAGCCTAGTTTGTTAGACATTCAGAAAGTCAAGTACCATCCAAAACACATAGAATAGTTGGTAGAGGTTGTATTTTCAAAAGAGTGATAGAAGAATTAGTATTTTATGCAAATCAATGTAGAATTCCATTTGGTGTATTTTCTTTATGGCTGGTCTTCAACACAGATTAAAATTCACATTAGAATAAGTGTAGAGAAAGCCTACTGACAGGACTTAGGGATGAAGAAAATTTCTTAGGAAACAATGCTAAAAGGCTGTGGTTAGTTTAATTAATTAGGATAAATGTGTCAGAGAAGGGGGAAATACCATTCCATTCTCTTAAGAGAGTAATGTGAAAATGTCAGGGAGGGTGAAAAGCTGTTTAAGCTAAAGGAAAGCATCAATATAAATTGATCTCAAACACATTTAGCCTGTAAACTGGAAGAAAGCTTCCAGGCATCATCAGAAACAAAGTTCTGAAACAGCCTTTCAAAAGAAAGCAGTATGGACACAAAATAAATCTATATGGTGTTTCTATGGTCTATAAAAAAGATTTTAGGTTGTGTTTGCTTACTAACACAGAAGCCTTCAACTTTTGCTTTTCTGCATATTCTTTAAAGAACTGTTGTGTGAACTGAATGAAAGTGTACTGTTAGGTGACCAACGATATTTCAGGTTAAATAAAAAAATTATTTATTTTAAGTGCAAGAGAGGACATGGTAAATGTTCAAAAGAGAAATTGCTATCTAAAGTAATGGAAAGAGTTTCAGTATATATCATTATTCAATAAGAAAACTCTACAGGTATCACAAATTTGAGATGTGATTTAAATACTTCCTTCTTGAGGTGGGTTTGTAATTTAAAAAACAAAACAACAAACAAGCTATTTATCAAGCAGCATCAATATTAAAATACAATTTTCAAATTAGGTGCTATGCACTTTGTCATGATTATTTTACCTCTTTCCTTGGCTACATGAAACATTAATTTGAAATAGAAGATAATTATTTTGTCCTAGAAAAATAACAATTTGAAGTTTTGTGTTTCATCCTGTAATAAGGTTTCCATAGCATACATAACTGAATCTACACTGTGTTGGTTTGTGTGTGTGTCATCCCAAGTTTCCCCCCAACATCAGTTAAATAAATTACTACTAAGTTATCTTAGTTTTAAAATGAAACAGAATTCTGAATTACAATTTTTTTTTAAAAACAGACCATTTGACAGGTTCAGAACACCTTTTCTAAGGAGGGAAGAAAATTAAAAAAGATTAATCCATATCAAGTTTTTAAAGTTTGTTTTATGAATTAGTTCATCCCAGTGAAATACCATTTTTATTGCAGAGTTGCTAAATGGCTCTATCTGTATCAGTGAACAACTCACGTTCCTCAAATAGTTCTGCCCTTTTTATTGTCTGGACCATCTGCTGTTCTGTGAGCAGCTACTATTTTGAGCCTTTTCTCCTTAAGTATGAGTTTCAGATTAAATTAAGCCTTTGTAAAAGCTGAAATTATTGCCAAAGCATGTTCATAAGTGTTGATGTGCTTTTGTGGGTTTTTTTTAAAGCCTTTTTAGAAGTTTCAGGCAGTAATGATAGCGTATCCCTTCTAATAATAGCAGCATGAAGGACAGAATGATATAATCATTCCTGAGCTGTCTCTGAGGATGAATTTTAATAAGTTTGTTACAAATCATTTCTTAAAAAAAAAAAAAAAAGTTAGCTGAAAATAATTAAACAAATCTTAAAAAAGCATTGTGGTGAAAACCTATCAAGGAGTCCAGTTCTTCATAGCATCATTAGCATAACAAATAAACAAAACAATGAAATTAAGGTTGGTGCAGCAATTATCATGCATATTTGATGGCATCGGGGCGTTTGAAAACCCGCGTGCCTTCCCACACAGCTAGTAAATTGTCTTTCATGGAGAGTTTGATGGATGTAGTAGATGACACATGAAGTATACATGGAGTCCAGTGCCAGGTCTCTGGATGACCTGACACTAGAAATACTGCTAATATCACAGCCTGTAAGGAGTCTACATTGTTTAGCTCAGTGATATATGGGGATGGGTAAACTTATCCATATACTGGAATTGTTATAGCCTGCTGAGCTTGGCACTTGGACGGGACTAATTTGCCATCCTTCTTTTGCTCAGTACTCCTTCCTACATCTGTATGAGTTCAGGTAAGTGGCTGAATACTGAGCAGTGCAGACACACTCACAGTAAGCAGAAAATCTTTTTCATCAGATGTAGAGATCAGATAAAGGAAACTGAGGAAAATGTACTAGTTCGCCTGCTTACCCTTGGAAATGTCTACTGTTGTAGCTATGCAGCACTTGTAACCAGAAGAAATGCTTATTCTAAATCACACTTACAGTTAATGTCCACCCAGGGGTAAAATGATGTCAGCAGAATTGTCTTAATGAAAAGTGCTTTCATATTTCTGCAAGAGTTTTATTTTGCTACAGGTTCCCCTCAGATTCCTGAGTACATATATATGTGTTGATTGTCTTCTATTTGATACATTAATCTAAAACTCAGTGAAATAGTGCCTGTAAATGGACTATATCCAGTAGCTCTTCCCTTACTTGAAAGATTAAAACAGTGAATTACGTAAACAATATCAACTAATGCTTCTTTTAGCTGTCTATGAGCACTGAAACATAGTGTTAATCTATCCCTCACTACTTAAAAACTTAATGCATTGTGTCTTGGTTTATTTGCCCCATTTGTGAAATTGTCGTTGAATGTTTGCAAATAAAATACATTGTCATTATGATTTCAATAACTTAGTGATGCACAAAACTATAATTTTACCTATTTTACCATAAACAAAACCAAAAAATCCCAAGTGGGCAAAGTATGCTAATTAATATGCTACTCAGTGTGTTTTGAATATACATCTAAGCATGCTAAACTACTTCAGCATTTGTCAGTAACACAAGGAAGATTAGTGCATTAAGTCCACTAAGTGCCAGGGTGTGTTGGATTTTTTTTTGCTAGTATCTCAGCTCTGTTAGTGCTGTTGTCTTGCTACTCACATCTAATACTCTTTCTGTTGTTTTTGTAATTCTACCTACACCTGTATGTAACAATGTGCACTTATTTCTTCCAAAAGCCTGCATCTCTTAGCACTTAATCTGCTTGATAACTTAAGCCGGTGTGGTGCATGGCAGTACTTGAGCAGGTAGCTGTTGAAGAAAATCAAGACTCTGCTGTAAGTAGAACAGTTGGGTTTATAAGATGACTCTTAAATACTTGTGTTTCTAGACCTATACTCCATCTGAATGATGAAACTTCAGAAAAAGCAATCCCTGCTAAGAGCACAGCTGCAAGCTCACCCCATTTTGGCTGATACTCTTGGGCCCCAATTGCAAGCATTAATTAATTAACCTGATGCTTTGCATTTTGTGATAGTGACTACTTTTTTGGGGGATTTTGCATCAATTTTGCATCAGTTCCAGCCACAACAATTTCTTCAAATGCTTCAGCATTTAGTTTTAAAGGTATCCTGGCAGAAGACAATAATTCCAGATAATAACTTCAAAATCATGATAGATTTCATTGGCATTGTTGTTACATATAGTGTAAAATACTAGTAATTATTTTGGCAGATATTCTAGTTATTGACAAATTATGTTTTGTCCCATCTAAATGCTTCATACTTTATAAAGCAGTTAAGGTCTTAAAAACCAGGTTATTAGATATTTTCTGTGCATAATTTTGACTGTGAGACATAGTTTTTATGGCTGTACAGCAGAAAGAGGGAGCTCTTCATATTCCACATTTCCCATGTGACTTGTTAATCTCCAGGTCTTCTTTCTGTTTGGCTGGTGGTTTTGAGAGACAATAAACAGATGATATCTAAGTAAATAGCAAAGAGTAGCCCTTGACAGCTTTATTATGGCTATTATGTTACGGTACATTAAGTTTTTAATGAAATAAAATATGGCAGATTGCCAAATTATGTGATGATAATTTCAGGAAGCTGTAAACAGGTTACTCAGTAGTTTGTAATTGCTGCAGGTAATTTAACATCCAGGAAACTTCCACCCACTGGCAGTAATTAAGATCACATTTTGGCTATGTGCGTTGATTATGAGTATCTGATAAAGAGAATCTTTTTCATGTGGTATTTCACACTTAGTATTTTACTCTGCTGGCAGCAAATCTTGCCTTTTTATTTCACATCATCGAATGTGTCAGTGTAAAATATTGTAGCAATATATAATCTACCTGTGAATAACTTCGCTGCATGTGACTGGAGTTTTACTGTCAGAGAAAGCTGTGATTTTGCTTAAAATGAAAATTTCCTTTATGGGGCTGCCTGGTAGAAAACAGTTGTCTGGAAAGGACACCTTTCAGGGCTAGTTTGGACAGCACAAAACCTTCAGTGCTTATAAATCTTGCATTAGGGTTGTGTGGAAGAAAGTGGCCAACCCAGCAGGTGTGTAGTGATGCTGTCAAAATAAATAGAAAATGCAGGAACTTCTCAGCTGCCATGGGGCCTGCGTGGAAGCCAGCTGCAAGAGGACTGGCAGCAGGGTGCCAGAGTCAGCATGATCTGGAGGGAGCATCCCCAAGGATACTGCCTTGTGATCACTGATAGAAGCGAAAATGAGGCAAGTTTGAGGCTGGGAAATGGCACACCTGAGATAACCATTGAAGTCTGGGCCACTGCCCCGAAATGAGCCCTGGGAATCCCCATGTCAGTAGTATTAGGTGAACCTGTGCAACCCAAGATGGGGAAGAGAGTAACTGAGTTACCACGGTGGAGCATCTGCTTCCTTCCAGACTCGAGTAACTTGCTGGAGTTGAAGCCCACAAGGGAGAAACAGTGCTGCCACGTTGCCACAGCAACAGCAGGGACCTGTCAACACCTCTCTCCCTAATAGTGACAAATGGTACTTATTACATCAGCACTAATTTCATCCGATCCCTTTCAGATGAAGATACTTAGTCCTTGCAGATCAAATTGTGTCGCTGTAATTACTGAGAACAGACCTTATTAAATGACAGTGCTCCTTACTCATTGCCTTGTCTCGTGCCGAAGCTTATCACTTTCCTTACTTTTGGTGGTGCACTTGGCTGCCCTCAGGGCACACTCCCCATCCCAAAGAAGGGACAGTTTGCTTAGGTCACAGACAGTGCAGGTGGTGGATAGGAGGCTGTATCTGGATGCTGTATTTTAATAGATACAAAAAAAATAGAGACAGACCTTCAGAGCACATGAAACAAAACTGTTAAATGCATGTGAAACTGCACAGTCTTTGCTACAAAAACAAAAAAGTATTTTTCTACGTGTTTGTTGAAAGTAGCCTAACTTTAGGTTAGGCTAACTGCGTTTATTAGATAGGACATGATGCAGGTACCTTCTTCTTGCACTACTTAACAAAAGACTTTATACAAGTGCAGCAAAATAAGTACAGAAACTCATCTAGGGAGGAGAAATTTAGACTGAAAACCCAGAGGATGAAAGCTGCTCTCTGCCACTGAGCTGCAGGCTGGCATCATGTGTATGATTTTCCTCCACCACATTCTTACCACACAGAGCTCTGCCTAGTCTGCAAAGGACTAGGAAGTCCTGTGCAGTGAAGATAGTTATTTGCAGGGCATCAAGAAGCTCCAGGAGACCCTTGTCACAGATAAATTTGAGAAGATGTTTTCTGTCCCTGTGGAATTTTGAATTTAAATTGGCATTATGGTTTTCGTCCTCTGTCTGGTGGTCTTGGATGTAATTGTTCTTTTCAAGCTTACAGGTTCACTTTTTCATTTGTCCCAAAGTAGGAATGGCAGATTTTAGTTTGATGCCCTTCTGCTTCAGAATAAACAAAGTGATGAATAGAAGAAGCCTTTAGAAAAGGATAGCCTTTTGTGGGGAAAGGGACCTTAAGTAGCATCCAAGTTAGCACTCCAATTCTGTACTGTTTTGAAAAAGATGAATCTGAAAAAAGTGTTAAAAGTTACACAAGTCACAGGGCAAAGAAGCTTTTAAATAAGGATGTGCTTTGTTTCTGCCATTATCTGCAAAAAGAAGATTACTTCTCTTTTACAGATATCATATGACAATGTATGTACAACTATTATTTTTCATTATATCACCTTTGTGTTATACAAAAAACTCAAGATTAATATTAGTATATTGCTTGGTCATCTCATTAATTGACCAACTCATGCAAGGTTTCTATTTCTATGCTTTTTGTGGCTATATAATTCTGAATATATTCTTAAGGGATTATAACGTTCATTTTGATGTTATATAATAAGTAATTACAAATGCATTCACTTTAACATCAGAAAAAAGCAAAACAAAGGAACTCATAAGGAGGTTGGAGATAAATTTAAAATCATAACAGCTAGTTTATGTTACATCTAGAAAGAAGTAGGAGATGCTGCAAGAACTTCTTCCCAGGGCTAAGTGCATTGTTGCTCATTTCAACCTTTATCAGAGACCTCTTAGCAAAGTTACAGTTTGGGACAATTTGAAAGTGTTTAGTTGGTCTCAGGATGATAAATTATCTACGTCTCATTGCCATTTAAAGGTTAAAAAGTTATGCTGGTTTTTTTGGTGGTGGTTTTGGTTCTGTTTTGTTTGTTGTTGTTTTGTGTTTTTTTTAATTTACATCGGGGTTTGGTTATTTCATATACTTAGAATAGACTATTTCACTTGGAAGGGACCTACAACAATCATCTAGTCTAACTACCTGACCAATTCAGATTAAGCACGTTGTTAAGGGCATTGTTCAAATACCTCTTGAACATTTACAGGCTTGAGGCACTGATCACATTTCTAGGAAGCCTGTTCTGGTGTTTGGCCAGTCTCTTGGCAAAGAAATGTTTCCTAATGTCCAGTCTAAAATTCCCCTTGAACCATTGCCATGTGTCCTATCAAGAAGAGATCAGCACCTCCTACATTTACCATCCTTTGGAAGCCCTAGAGAGCAATAAGGTCACCCCTCAGCCTCCTTTTCTTCAACTAGACAAACCCAAAGCCTTAGCAGCTCCTCACAGGATATTCACTCCAGCCCTTTCAACTGCTTTGCTCCTCTTGTCTGAATGCATTCAACAACCTTTACATCTTTCTTGAATTGTGGGGCCCAGCACTGCACACAGTACTCAAGCTGAGGATGCACCAACACTGGATACAGTGGGTTAATAATCTCTTGACCAGCTGTTTACACTGTGTTTGATGGATGTGATTTGCCCTCTTGGCTGCCAGGGCACACTACTGACTCATACTGAATCTGCTGTAGATCAGCACCCCCAGATCTCTTTCTTCAGGGCTCCTCTCTAGCCACTTTCCTTCCAGTTTATGTTTGTGCCCAGTGTCGCTCCATTCTAGGTATAGAATCCAGCATTTTGAGTTGTTAAATTCCATCCCATTAATCATAGCCCAGTGCTTCAATCTATCTGGATCCTTCTGCAAGGTCTCTTGTCCCTCAAGACAGAAAACAGCACCTCCAAACTTGCTAAAGTTGTATTCAACTTCTGCATTCAGGTTGTTGATAAACATATTGAACAGAACTGGCCCTAGAATTGAACCCTGAGGAACACCACTGGTGACTGGTCGTAAGCCAGATGTAGCCCCATTCACTGCAACCCTTTGAGCCCTGACCTTTATCCAGTTCTTCATCCAGTGTACTGTGAACCTACCCCACAGTCCAGAAGGATGTCATGAGGAACAGTACCAAAAACCTTACTAAAATCCAGAAAAATTACATCTACTATTTGAGTGATCTTGCCATAGAATTAGTTAAACAGGATTTTCCCTTTGTAAACCTATGTTGACTGTTCCTGATTGCATTATTCTTTAAATGCCATGAGACTGGTGTAAATGTGGTAAGGGAGAGAACTTGATGTTTTTCCAGACTTATTGTCTGAAGATTGAAGCAGCAGTGGTTTATATTAGGTCAACATATGCAGAATTTTTATGTGGCTCATTTTCATTCATGATAAGGAAATTTTCTTATAAGTGTACAAATATTTCAGATTGCTGAATAGCATGCACAGATTCCATGCCTATCGTGGAATATATTTTTAATCTTCATTTAATTACTAGAACATAACAGTGGTATTTCAAGGCAATGACATTTGGTCGGTCCTCTGGGAAAATGCAGCCACAAATCATCTCAACACAGGAGTAGGTCAAATGGTAATAATCAAGTCATATTCATAACTCATTGGAAATAGACTATTCTGAAATTGTTACCTGATATAGAACTAATGCCTCATTAATCAGAAATACATCAACCTAGGAACACTAGTTATGTCAGCTAGAATTATGAATGAACTGACAGGAAATGCCATGTACAGTATAACATTTAAGTAGGTATAGTCTTGTGTAGCCTCACGCTTAAGAGGACTTGTTTTCATCATGGAAATGTGGTATGAACCTAAAAGTATGCAAAAAAAAATGTGTTGTGTGATAAAGCAAACTATGCAGCTTTACATACACAGTATAAATAGCCTAATAACCTTATTTAGGTATTTTACAACAGAGGGAATGGCTTAATTTCAAATGAGTGAATACCAACATCATCCCTGTGGTAGAACTCATGCTGGAGAAAAGAAGGAACTTAGAGCATAAGAGACCATGGGATTATGCTGTTTTTACAGGTATACACACGAATATATATTTGCCTAAAGCAACATGCTTTAGTCAGAGTTTGCTTTTTTTGCTTTGGGTAGCATGCAGTTGAGCACTTGTATGTAAGCCAACAACCTATTGTGTACACTTATGCTGAGACTAATTTAAAATCCTTAAGCATTCAGCAAAACTTCATCTCCAGGCTCAGCAAAATTATGCAGCTACTAGTTCAAAGGGAGTGGAAGTCCACATACCTTAGAATATAGATAATACTTTTATATGCAATGGTCTGGGCAGACAGACGGCGAGAATGCTAGTCCTGAAATCATTTAGCTGGTTGGTGTTTCAGACCCAGCTCTGAAATGTACCTCTGATGTCCCTTAAATATGAAACGCACAATGTACACATGTAGATTTCAAGCAGAAAGTGACATTTTTGTCAGGGCCTTAGGAAAAAAAAATATTTAAAAAAAAATATTTCAACCCCTTTCTGTCATAGTTTCTTTATAGACATTTTGGTGACTAAAATGAAAGTAGAGCAAAGTTACCTTGATTCTGTAGTTACATTACATATGCAGGATCCCAAATTTTTCACGCATGAAGTTTTCTAACCATATAAATTTCACTGAGTACTTGTCCAGCGTTACTTCCCATTCCAGAGTGAACAGTCTGGTTCCTTTCTTTCTCCTGACTCTCTCAAGATCTTCAGATGAAGTCTGAGCTCTTGCACTTGGTTCAGACATTTGAACCCTGTACCAAAATAGAACAACCAGAGCCAGTTTCACACCACCACACAGCTGTGGAAAAGTGCTGGTACTCTTGTCCTTAGGAAATCCTTATGATCACAGTGTTTTCCCCTAGAAGACCATGTGCATAGATAGCATGATGCTTTCCCATCGTTATGTTTGGACTGCTGTGAATTTTTTTCCCAGTCAGTTCACTTTTTAGGTATCTCTGGACTGAATAGTAGTGTTTCCATGTATTGGCAGGCTCTGATACAGGACTCTCATGGATTTAGGTTTTATGCATCTCACACATCTCAAATTCTTCTGACTTTTCCTTGTAATGTCAAAGATGGGTTTAGAAAGAAAAAAAATTCTTAAGATGGCAGAAGTTTGGAAAGGCAAATGATTGATTAGTTTTATGTAGAAATTGAATGCTTCAAGTAGTAAACATTTATGTACAGACATCTCATGCGCACTATACAAAGACCTTCTCACAGCTGTGCACAGTCGCACACAATGCAGTTCTTCCGCAGTCTGCGACTCACACAGGGGCTAGTGTATTGCAGTTTATTGCCGAAATTCAGCTCTCTATTGTATCAGCTTCGGAAAATACTTTCAGGTTATGTCCAAACTGTGGGATGACAAGAGTGTTTCTGTGTTCCTATACCCAGGTGCCTGTCCTGGTGTCACTGTCTCCAAATCAAGGTGATATGCTAGTCAGTGTAATTGTCACCTTCATCTTGCCTTCAGTGGTCTTTCCTTGGAAAAGAAGCTCAATAAGGACCTAGAAGTGCAAAATAGCATGTGCCTACTGCATATTCTCAGCATAGTTTGACATGTCCTGTGGTATAAATCCTCTGTATAAGAGAAAATTTTGTTTTAATAACAATTCAGAACTATAAATGTAGTTTGAGGATTCACTGTGAAGGAAAATATCAGCTGACATGTAACAAAATGATAGAAAAGATGTAAAGTTCAGAACTACTGTAAGCTAAATACTGTGACTTTTAGATTGTTTAAAATATTAATATTTTTATACCTTTGGTTTTAAAACCACAGGAAAATCATTCCAGCTGTTAAATGTTGATTTGGCAAACTCTCCCATTTCCCAAAAAAATCCCTATATGGATGGAAAGACAACATTGTTATGGACATGCAGTATTAAAACAGTTTAAATACTAACCTAATCCTTTTACAAAATGTAACCAATTTACTAATTTATTTTTAGTCTCCATAGTAAAAGTTATTGTGTATTTGTGTCATGTTAACATTTCCATCTTCCTGCCAGTGTGATGGCTTCAGAAATATTTGTACCAAAAATTAAGACTTCTCTAATTAAAATACTAAACTTAAGAAATTCCCTCAGTATCACAATTCTTACATGTTCGCGTTAACTATTTTCAGTGTTAAGATTGTGGGTTTTTTTTCTGTTGGCAAGTTAGTTTACTGAGAATATGATAGTATTTTTGGTAGGAGATAAAAGCAAGTCATGCTGCATTTCTTCAATGATGCTTTTCAGGATACAGTCTTTGAAACTGGTGTTCTACTTGTCAGCCCTTTGACAACACAAAAATAAGTCATTTTTAAGTACTAGTTCTAGAAAGTGTGATCTTTGTGTGTTTTAGCTGTTGTAGCAATGGTTAGTTTATTTATAAACCTATATCATCTTGGTGCCTAATAACTGAAAAAAATTATGGAGGACTGTAAAAATTCAGAATACCTGCTGGTTTTCCTCTTCTCTTTCCCTGTGGTAGCATATATCAACTTAATATGTGCTTCATGCACATTCTCTTTATCAGTAGCATTTCTGAGGAAAAGATATTATGTTTGGCAAATATGTATTTATATATAGATACATAGCTTACTATATGTGGTAGAAAAAGGAAAGCCGTGAGGGTAGATTAAAAAAATTAAAAACCACCTATAAAATCATTCTGAATAGGTTGTCTTTTATCTGAGTAGATAAAAGGTGTCACCTTTTATCAGGGTTTGTGCCCTTTATATGTATTGCAATATATAATGAATTTTATGTCACTTAGTATGTATTTGAATATCTAAAAAGTAGTGTTTTATGCCACAAACATGATTAAATATATTCTATTGTTGGGAAGCTAGAATTAATAATATTGTAACAAATCTTACCAATACTTCACAAAAGAAATTACTGATTTAGCATTTGCTACAAGGTCTCAGCTCTTGTAATTTTTTCTGCCTAGCGTTCACGATAATTCTGGGAGCATCGGTTTCTTTTGTTTCAGGCTGTGCATTGCCTGTTTTGTGCTCCATGTCATGGTCCAGCTGTGATAACTGCTTAGAGGAATGGAAGTAATTAAATAAATGTGTTCTTAAACACTAAATTTTGGGATTCCATATTCATATACCCTTAAGCCGATGACTAATTTGGGTGTTGTAACTACTAGAATGTAAGTTAGGTACCGTCTGAGCAGCTGAAGAAAGTTACTAATACATGGCTGGTGAAACATGGCTCTTCTTGAAGTTAGCTGAAGGGAAATAGGTCTTCTGGTTGATTTATATAACTATGATCCATTGCCCAATTATTACACTATGATGTCAGAATAGCAGCTTCAAAATGCAGTCCCTGTAGTTAATGTCCACAGTCCTTCCAAACAAAGCCCTTCCCTAAAGCAATTCATGCTTATTTGAAATACTATATTTTAGGAAGATTTCTGGGCTGAGGAACAAAATGGAAGATACTTCATTGCTGGGTTTCTCAGAGGCATTCATTTGTGCAAGGGGAAGTTTACATGAAGAAGCAATGATTATTCTCATCAGAAAAATAATTCGGTAAAAAAGAGAAGCTTCTGGTCAAAACATGCAAGGGGCCTCAGTAACAGGGAAAAATATCTCTGACTTTTAACTTCATGTATGAGTGACATTATCTCCAACTGTGTTGTTAAAAGCTAAAGGTACATCTCACAGGGAGCTTTGACCATGCTGGGAGAAGGTTCTGCTGATAGCCCAGAGACAGAGCTCAGACAGCCCCAGGGAAGCCATACCTGGAAGTGAAGGCAAAGACATTCGTCTATAAACAACCCACTTTGCTCACAAGTACAGAGGATGTGGTAGAGAGGAAAGGAATAAAAGAAGAACCTCTAAACTGAGAGAAAAATACAGAAGATACACACTGATGAATGACTTTACCGTGACTTAGGGATATGAGCTACTTCATACTCGCTTAAAATCATCTTAAATACTTAACATAAATCTTAAACTTAAAATAAATCTTAAACATAAAATTGCTGAAGCATATAACTTGGAAAAGTATCCTTAAAAAATATAGTTTTGAATAATTATGCTACAATATTAAACTCTAGAGAGTTTTCATCACTCTAAAGCTCAAATAAAGTTGTCTAGTTTAAATATAATTCTACAAAACTTTCAAACCTTGTAAAAATCTTTTTGCAAAAGAAAGGAAAAGATTAAACATTTTATATTTAAAGAAGAAAAATCATGAATAATTTCAAGTATAGCATCACTTCTAGGTCTGTGGGATCTTGCTAATGCATTGTAAGCAGAAAATAAAACAGTAAAATTGGATAAATAAATTATTTGTTATAAATTATTTACAGGGAATGGTGCATCTTCTAGTTACCTGCCTATCTTTCTGTTCTGCATTTATAATGACTTTTTCTGCTGTTGTTGCTACACACCTTCTTAATTTTCTGTGGGTTTGTTCTGATTTCTCAATCAGGTGAAGATAAGGAATCCTGGCATATTGTGTTCCAATTATCAAATGAAAAGACACATGAAAGACATTGCCACACAAATAAATGAAAATTTGGTCATTTGCTTAGTTGTACAATAGGAGGGGATGTTAGCATGTCTGAGAGGTGAATTTCTGTAAGAATATTTGTGAAATGTTCTGTTTCCTGTGTTTTTAGTCAAGAGCAAATTAAGCAGGAGGGGGTTGTTCAGCTTTGCCTGTCCCCCCCACTTTGTGAATAGGTCTGTCAGTACATGCTGGAGAGTCATCCAGTGGCATTTACAAGCCTGGGTAGCCAAGTCAGGCACCTAAATCCATATCTCCATGACTTTAAAAATTATGGGTTTAGCCAGTTTCCATGGCAATTATAATACTCCACTCTTCAAAGTTCTGTATTCGTATGTCAGCATCTAGAAAGCAGTTCATAGGTCAAGGTCTCCCAAAGATCATCTTTTTGAGTCTGGACCATGAGTATAGCAGGATTGCTCATTGGTCATATTTGATACAGAATGATGATGAAATACAAGCTTGAACAAGCTGATAAATGTGTGTGCATCTGAAACATATATAAATTGTGTGATTAAATTAAATGTGTTTTTTGAAGAATAGAGTGCTACAATCTGTCCTGAAGCTATGCTGATAATGGCCATTTTGATTCCAAAGACCTGTTGGAGGGAGGAGCAGACATGTTGTATTTCATTACTACTCCTGAAGAGGGAGGACCATGTAAAGATTACCTGTCCTTCTCTAATTTTCTTTTATATTTCTTTTTTTCTAGTAGGCTCGAAATGGCTTGTACTGAGAAATCTTCTCATGTAGAGATTGTTTCATAGAATAGCCCAGGTTGGAATGGATCTCAAAAGATCATCTGATCCAACTTTTTGTGGGAAAGAAAGCCTAATTGTGATTATTTAACACCCTGCCCAATCACATTTTGAAAACTTCCAGTGACAGGGCCTCTACCATGTCCCTGGTGGGACTGTTCCAGTGATTAACTAGCTTGATAACTAAAAAAAGAAAATATATTTTGTGGCCAGTCCTGACTACCTCCACTCAATACTTGTTGACATTCCTGTGTGAGCTGTTCATATTTGTAATTTTGTGTGTTCTTGGAGGAGAGTCAACATCTAGGTTCAATTATAATTCTGTGCAAAAAATCATACATGTGATAAGTTTGATTTCCCAGAATCAATGTGTGGCAAATATAAATTGTTTACAACTCCTCTACAAAATATTTCATATTGCCCTAGATTAATATTGTTTGGGAGTCATCTCATCCACTGCTGGTCAGACAGAAGTGCAAATGTAGTCACAATATACTCCATAAAAGAAGGGCATTTGGTACATACTGATAGCAGAGTTTGATTCCAGTCTAATTGTAGTTTTCAAAGCAACTGCCACTAAATCTTTCTTGCACATACTAGCAGAATGAGTACATTTGAAATAAATAATGGATAGATGAACAGAGAAGAGAAATGTACATGTAAGCATATCTTTGAAAAAAAATTCCTTTAATAAGAATGATTTCTGAATATTTAACAAAGTCTAACTTATCTTAGAGATTTAATAGCATAAATGCTATTCAGAAGTGTAATGAATCACCACATAAACAGGGAAACATTGGTATGGTAGACTTACATGCACCAGGGAATAAAAAAAGACCGACACAGCTTTTTGATCAGACTAACAGCTTGGAAGCAGCTTTAGGAAGAGTGCTGGTAATCGCATTTGGCGGTCTGAATTGATGACTGATGGCTTGCAAAGGGCAATGCACTGGAGTGATATCAGGGAGCTTTTAATAATGCTTAGCAAATGATCAGGCTGCACAGTCAATTGCTTTGTAGATGCCAATATTCTTTTCCACCTCCCAATAAGCTTAGATCATAGAAAAAAAACCCCAAAATTAAAAAATCAAATGAAAGCAGAGAATTGCATGCTTTGTAAAGATAATCACAATATCCAGAAGAAAAACAAACAAAAAGTCAAATTTAAAGAATAAGCTTAAATATAGACAAGGAATAATTGTAATTTGCACTTGAGATTTGGATGCTATTTATGGATTCTTCTAGGATCCATTTTCAGTTTATTGTTACTCTGTGGTAAAATTCATAAACTGCCGAATCCTAATTCATGACCAATATCGAAGAAGACACAATCTGAGATAACTTACCTGTGAACTGTTGAGCCCATCTTCTTTAAAAATCACTAGGATATGACCTAGCTTTGTGAGTTGTTATTGTCCCCAGTTTATTTAGATGATGGACTGCTGGGACATAAATTATTTTTGACTAGCACTTCATAGGATTTAATTTTTTTTTATGGTCATCCATTTTGCATATTTTACAGCTTTGTTGTGATGATTCTGAGAGTGGAAGAGTGTCTTCTTTCAGAGGAAAGACCTCCAGGAAAGACCTTTTTTTCTCAAAAGGTAACTAGGGAGAGTCCACTGTAGATTTCAGTTTTCAAGGAATTGATTGTGAACATTTTTCTGGTGCAAGACAAAAGCAAAGCATGTTGTCCAATAATCACAGAATTACAGAATCACAGAATGTTAAGGTTTGGAAGGGACCTCAAAAGATCATTTAGTCCAACCCCTAGGAAACTTCAGAATCAAACATGCTAACATTTCATGTTATTGGTTTGACTGGAGAAATATGATATTTCACCGTGTTTTCACATATACTGTATGTCTCTGTAGCTCCAGGAAAACTGGAAGAACAAGCCTCTGAATTGCTGTATTTGTATTTTCCTGAGGTGCACATTTACATGTTGGTGATGAGATGCATTGAATTCTGCTTCATCTCAGTTATACCTGCATTTCCAGCCGATTCAATGACATTATTTATTACTGATCAATAGGTGCTAATAGAAGGGTTGTGAATAGACTGGAAATATGTTTTAACTTTATCTGGTGGTAAAACTGTTTTTTAGAAAATAATACTGATTTTGTTTTCCTTTAATTTTTTTTCTTAATATCTTGAAGCATAGGGTCTTAGGGTCATGAGCAAGTTGTGGCCATTGATTTCTGTAAGTGATTTAGGTACTGTTTTCTGGCATAATGATTTATGCAGAGAGAATTCAAAAATAAGAGAAGGAAGAACCCTTAGTGTTTTCTTGCTGGTCAAACTTGTATAAATAACTATTCACCAATTTATTCCTTGTTACTCTTTTCACCTATTTTAAGTTGTTCTTATACTATCATACCTGTAAGACCTACCCAATGTTACACCATGTTATTGCACCTCATGGGAATCTAGCTGCTTCCCTATTTGCCCAGAATTTCTCTTCTACTCTTTGATGCAAAATAAATAGTAAATTGTCTTTTACTTTCCCCTTTTCTTCATTGTTCCTTACAACAGTAAACCCACCATGTCAGTGTATGTTCATTTTACATGACTCAGATCTTCCAAGCTGAGAAATTTACATTGGCTTAGTGGTGGTTTTGTTGATGCTGTGAGTGGTAGATATAAAAATAGCAATATTACACTCCAAATTTCTGGTTTTTGAATACTTTGAAGGGAAAATTGATCTATTTGTCTATTGATTACATTTCTTAAAGGACAGTCCTTTATATATGTGTAACTTGGGATTAGCACACTTTATTCCAACTGCTTCTGAAAAATGTCCAGAAATCAAGACAACTGGAAGTATTCTGTTGGTTATTTTTTTCATTGCCACTGTGACAAAAATAGCCACCATATCCAAGGCATAAATTGGAAAAGAAAACAAAGGTTCTCGCAGTGTACAGGTTCCTCTGGTAGCTTGACGAACCCTGCAGTTTTGCAAAGTGTGACACAGTGCATGAATAAAGATATTAATTTTAATCCTTCTTGTGCATACACCTCACAGTATAATTCTCATGTGAAGATCTTATCATTATCTGCAAGAAATACTACATGGCATAATTTTCCATTTTCCCGGTGCATCACTGTTAACTTACTGCAAATAAATGCGAGAACTATGTCACATTAGACATTCAGTTTTTCTGTTAGAAAACAAAGGTCCTCAACCAAGTTCATATTATTGAACAGTTTGCAGAACAACTATTCTTCATCTCCCTCAAAAATACAAACAAAAAAGCACTTCCTAAAATGATTCAAAGACTTCTGGTACACAGAATCTGAAGTTACCAAGAAAACCCCAAAACAAATCCAAACAAAACAACCCAAAACTATATGACACATTGAAGAGAAGAGATGAAACAGTTGTATCCTACAACCCTCCAGTTGCAGGGTAGCTCTCATAAAAAAACACTTCCACGTGATGCAGAGGAAAATAAAAATCTCAGAAGACCTTGTCAGTCTAGCTGATACCATAATTGTTTATTTTTCCCAAATTAGAAGACTGTCTTTAACCCTGAGCATGGAAACAACAGATGCCAACTAAGGACTTCAGATTTTTCTAAGACTTTCCCCTCAGAATGTTGTTGACTTTTTCCCCATCACCTTGCTGCAATGGGAAGCAACCTGCTCTGAAGACAGTAAGTACATCAAAGAAGACTCTGGGGGCAGAAATCTTCCTGAACCCTTCAATTAATGATCAGAAGTTCTGAATCATAGGATCAACAAAATACAATACAATAAATGCTGAGGAACATTAACAAATACCTCTTTTGTTTGTTTAAATTTAATGCCCAAAGCTGTACTTCAGAAGCTTTCTGAACTCCTAGATTATGTCTCATTTCCACCCTGTCTCAGACTCCATCTTGAAACAGGTAGAGTTCCCTGCTGGTCTGTTTGGGAAGCTATCCATCTTCTCCCAATCTTCTAATCTTCTCCAAATGTCTAGACTAAGTTTCATTAATGGATAATTCAAAGCCACTAATCTCATTCTAGTAATGTCCTTTAAATTGAATAATTCTTCTCTTTCTTTCCCTGTTAAATACACCCAAACATGATTATTTTGTTATTTATGTCATATTATTATTGCAACGTTTATTGCTACCTTTATTTTGGTAGCATAAATAAACTAACTTTTTAAAGTCCTTTAAAGAATAGATTCTCTTTCTTCCCTAAGCACTCACATAGCTGATTTTTTATTGTTGTTTGAAATGTCCTTTGTTACCAAAATCAACTTGGATTACACTTGGTATCCTAAATGAGCTCTCGCCTGCATCTTATTCAATGGTATTACGGTTTCCCTATGTCTATCAAAACTCCTTACCTGTTTAATCTTAGAATCCTATTATATTCTTTAATGGCTATTTCTCACTGTTATCTCACTGTTGTCTTATCATCCATCATTACATCCTGATTCTGCTCTTGCTCCATCCCTTTAATTGATGGAATCTATCTCATTTGAAAAGAAATGGTAACTGGATAGTTAGTTACCTGGTCCTATTTCAGCCTTCTCTTTGTTTTCCTGAAAAATGCTCTTGTCCACCTCAACATGAACAGAACAATGATCTTAAAACCAAGGGGAAGGAAAACAGACAAGGTACAGGAGGGTTTGTTCATGTTGTGTATTCTGTCAGCCTTTGTAAGTAAAATTAAGAAAGGCAGTAGCACATTTGTGCCCCCCTTTGGAGGGCACAATGTTGTGGTGTGCATACCTGGCATTGCTGATGAGAACTGATCCTGTTCCCAGATTCCCTAGATTTAACAGAAATTACTTCAAGCCCAAAGAGTTCAGTTGAATACCCAAAGGTCCAATTCTGAATTTCAGTCTAATTTTAATCTCTGGGAGCACAGAAAAATTCTGGGCTGGAAACTGTATTCCAAAATGTTTTAAATCTCAGGTTTATTAATAACAAGGATCAAAAATAAATCAGTGATTTCATAGTTTCAGAATAAAGCTTTCCCATATCCATGGCCAATTCTAAGAGTGAATATTCACACCAGACATCAAGGATGTATTTTGAGAAAATAAATTAATCACAAAATATTTTTTATTTGTGTTTTTGCAGACATTCTTAAAGAGACATCTCTGATCACTTCTCAACAAATATGTGAATTGGACCAATGTGAAAAAATGAGCAAAATATGGCTTTTATGTTAACAAGAAAATTAGTTTTATGTTGAAAAACAGAGGAAAATTTATGCTTCCATAACTCTGGAAAAAAAATGAAAGAAAACTCTACTAATTTTCTAACACAGGTTAGGTCCTAATGCAGACTGAAACCTGAAAAATGATACAGAAGACTATGAAGAAGATCTAGATGTTAAAATTAACATACATTTCTCACCCCCACTCTTCCAAGTTGCACAAGAAATTTAATTGATGATTGGTTCACATTTTACTTGGATCAAGCTGTCAGCAACTGTTTAGAGAAACTCTTGTTCTCTGTGAGCAATTTTACCACTACATGCATTTTTGATATTTGCTCTGTTCATTTCTTGAAAGGTGTTGCTTCTTTCCATCCTCTGCCTCTTTTATTTTAGTATAAATTGTTCTTCTATTCTTCTGTGATTTCAATACTTTTAATCTGGTCAGGAACTCGTGGAACAATGTAGTTGGAGAAATGGCTGCTCATGCATTCTAGGAATTTCTTTACTCAGAAGTTTTCTAGCACAGAAGGAGACAGATGTGTGCAGCACTGTGCAGATAGTTAATTCCACTATAAAATTTTGACTAATTCAAATTAGAAACCAAAGGCAAATTCTTAGATGGCTTCACATGCAGAAGCAGATGCCTCCGAAGGAAGCCCCCTCATAGTGCTGTATACCTCAGATGCCTTCCAAGCTGCTCAGAGAGAGATGATGGGCCAAAGTTTTGGTAGTCATTCACTCAAACTCTGTCACAGCAAAGTGTCTAATTCCTATGTCTGCAAATTTTCTAAAATACCTTTTAAACTGTTTTGACTCTCCATGTTTCTTTCTGCAATTTAAAGTTCCTATACCCACTTTGCAGTTTCTATATGAAATATGGTATATTTTATGAATATCGTGCTGTTTAAATTTTCCATCTTCTGTCTATTCTCAAACAATTTAGTTTTCACCTTCTGAGAGGATATGCTGTTATGTCTTGTCCTGCTAATTTATATATCTTTTCTCTCATTCTTCAGGCTGTTGTTATTTCTCTTTATAAGCCCCTTTTCACAACCTAAGATTGTTGGCACTTATGGGCCATGAATCATTCTTTCATCTCTTTCCTGAACCCTGTCAAATTTTCAATATTAGTGAAGTGAGATTTACTTTTTTTTCATATTTTATTTCCCAGTTATTTTGATAGAAAAAGTTTCCGTAAACAGAACTGAGAAAGCTCCACAGTTATAAATGCTTCAGCTCTATATTTCTGAACTAAAATTTTAATTGTTTACTATGTCTCTCTGGCAGGTAGCGAGATTTCACTGAATTCTGCCCCCCAGTTTCTTGTGTGTGAATGATTTTTCCTGCTGTTAACTTTAGTTCATATATTATACATCTCATCTATATTTTATCATAAAGATGGACTTTCTATTATTTATCACCTGCATGAGGACATGCATGTGCACGCATGCATATATTGGATACTTTCTCACATAAAACTAAAGATTAATGTATAATATAAATGAGGTTTTATTCTCAGCAAATATTGCTCAAAAAAGGTTTGTAAAATATTTTTTTCCACAACTCTAATATGTACCACAGGTTACAGTCTGATACGAAACAGATTATTCCTCTCCACAGAATACTATTTTAAACATAAGGAAAATTAAAGTAATTTTAAATTTTATCATCAGTATCTTTTACCTCCACGTACCTCAATTTCTTCTTCAAAACTTAATGTCTTTTAAGGGCTAGTCAATATAAGTCATATTGTAAATAGAGACAGAATTTTTTTTAATAATTAAGCACTGGACACTATTTGAATTCTATACACTACATATTATAGTACAGTGCTAAACTGGGACTAAAATACAGTGAGGTGACCAAGACTGTCCTGGGCGATCATATTGTTTTTCATTGAAGCAGTCTGTTGAACAGAGGACAAGCTATCAAGCAAAGCTTAAAATATCACTCCTCAGACAGTCAGCCTTCCCGTATACAGTAAAACTGTTTGAATTTTGCCTGAATATGGGGAGACAGAAACCTGGGTCTTACAGAAAATACATCACTGAAAAAAAATCTCAGTTTCTCTTAGGCAACTTAAAATTGACATCTTTCCTTCTTATAATAAAAGATCTATAAGAACTTTAGCAACCAGAAATACTGGGTACCTGTTGTTTCTGCAACCAAGTATAGTGAATGGTGGTTAGACAAAGGTTTATTGTGCCACTGATACTTGAGGGTTGCTGATGTAAAAAAAGCAGCATCTGAGATAAAAGACAATGCTACATTGAAGTAATGCATTTTACTATATTCTGAGCCTGTAAAAAATAAGTGCAGATTATTTTTGAAATTGTGTTAACCACACAGCTTGCCTCTGAATGTTCAGGTGTTTGCAGCTTCTATTTAAATTGGAAATTATGCTAGAAAAAGTTTACTATAAAGCATCTCAGAAATTGAGTAAGCATAGATTTTAATTTTTTTTTAAAGTAGAAAGAAACTAATTGGTGAATAGCTGTTACCATTGGTAATGTCACTTTCTTTCCCCATGCCTGTTTTTTTTGTTTTATTTTTTGATGGCTGTATCTGTATAGTAGAATTTAAAAGTACCTTTTATATAGACTGGGCAGGCTTACAGTACAGAGTCCTAGCTACCCAAGTGATATGAGGTGTCTCCTTTGGCACCTATCATGTCAAGGATATACTCTGCAGACTACACCACAGAAGAACCAGCCAGGTAATAGGAAAAAAAGCATAGAAGAATTTCAAATTTAGTATCTTATTTTGAAAGATTAGGTCAAAGCAAGTCAATGTAACAGGTTAGTCACACAATCAGATCACATCCAACCATTTACAATTAATTATTCAAGTCTTTCTTTGTGCTCTTGTCAGTTTGAACAGAGGAGCTGTCAGCTGTTGAGTTTCTCTTGAAGACCAGCCTTAGATCGTTATTATTGAACTGCTCCTTACTAGACTCTTGGGCCAATGCTACTGTCAGAAAGAAAAAGAAATGAAACGCAGTGTATTGACTTTTACATATTATTTATTTATTTATTCCCCTATCCTATGTGTTCTTTGCTCTGCAATGTGATATGCTTTGTACAATGCTCCCTTTGCTCCAGAAAGAATGTAAAGTCAACAAGACTCAATTTACAGGGATTGCATATAAATTCCACATTTTTAATGAAAATGCTCTAGGGAGGGAGATACTGTGACTCGACTGTGGACATGGTGTAGAATGCAAATCCTAAGGTCAGTGATACAAACTCTTGGGGCTCTGCCTAAGAGGATTGAAATGAAGAAAAATTGGCTTTCTCCTGGGAGATAAAGACTGTGAACTATAAAAGCAATAATGTTGACCCAAATAACAGTTCCTGAAGAGATTGAACCAATGCAGAACTTGATTCGTATAAATGCCATACAGCTGTCAGATTTTGCTACATTAATTTTCCTTCTATAAGATTAATTTATGGCTGTGCACATCCCTAAGTCATTGCCTGCATAAAAATGTATACCCAGATTAAAGTTGAATATCAAGGAAAGAGAAGAAAAATAGTTTTAGTTCAGAGCTTTTTCTTCATGACTTTTTTTCTGCCTACTTTTGAAAAATAGGGATAATTCTTTTTCAGTGTTCTCATCTAAGTGATGCTAGCATTTTTTAGATGCTTGCATAAAATGTCAAGTCCCCAAAAGTGCACTGTGTTTTCTCAGGAAAAAAAAAAAAAAAGTACGTTGAAGAAAATTGGGAGAATATCCTTACTTTAAATTAGTTTGCCCAAGAAAAGAGTACTTTTAGACCTTATGCATTTAAAGCACTGTGTACAGAGAGTCACACTCCTTTCAGTCAATTGTCATATACAAGTAAGAACAAACTACAGGTGTGTTATTTTAAATCCATTTAAAGACATATTCTGCTGGCTTAAATGAAACACATATCAACGGTTCACAGGTTTCATAATGTTCTTCTACTTAAAGTTGTATTTTGTCCCCATGTGCTAATCTGTTAAAGACAAATTCCATGCATGCAGTTGGTGATTGTTGTTCTACATCTATCGCTGTGTAAGAGGTGATGGATGTTTCTGATTTAAACTGTGTTCACTACAACAGTTATACTGCACCAATCATTGCTGCAAAGTGCACCTTTAGGTTCTGCACATCTTGGGTATACTGAACTGCTGTATGTGTGTAGGTATTTCTGTCAGATCAATCCTGTTTAGGCAACTCTATGCCGCTTGCATTTTGTGGGAATGAAATAAATGTCAATTATATAGATCTTCATGTATAAATGTTACTAGCATGGTCAGGGCCATCTGTGCTAATGTTGTATGATGCTGACAAGGAAGGTCACTCTATGAGTCAACATGTTCTTTAATGGCCAGTGAAGACAGAGAGAATGATCACTTAGGAAGACTGCTTAGGGTTCAGACAGTGCTGGTCTCCATCTGCTTTGACATTCTGGTTTTGTTGGGGTTTTTTAAAATCTAATGCTATGCTGCAAAAATAAGCTTTAGAAGTGGAAAAAGTGCTTTGTGTGACTTTCAGCCTAAAATCTAATGTTTAGAATATGGGTTTGCAGTAGTTTATTCTAAAACAATTTGTTTTCTTAATATTGATCATTTAAAAGATAAAAGAAAACACATTATAGTGACTCTCGTTTAATAAATGGTGCTATGCAACCATAAAACAGTGCTCTAAGGGTTAACAAAACAGATGCTTTTCATCATTTGTAGAACTAATTGCATCTTTAAGCACAGGAAAAGCAGAATAATGTTTAACACAGGCTTGCCTGAAACATTAGTCTAGCCAAAGGCTACATTTTCAAAGTAATTTATTCTGAGATCTTCATGCAAAATGAGCAGCAGTGCAAACAAAAAAGGTACAGTGTGCTTGTGTACACTCTGAAAATTGAAATAGAATAGTAGTAACATTTAGCTTATACACAGAGCTTTACATATTCTGACTATGTCTTTGTTGTGTACCTACATAAAGGGTTGAATAGTATCTGGCAGGTCTTCAGGCACAGCATGTAAAATGCAGAGTAAGAAAGGATGCTTGTATACTCAAAGCCCATGACTGGGATACAGGATTCCCAAATCTGCCACAAACATGAAAGACAGGGTTAAGCAAATTAATTAGCTTTACTGTGCCTCAATTTCACAAATAAAAATAGGCAAATGATGAAAATTACCTGAGAAATGTATGTGGGGATATTTGCACAATGGTCCTGATATCTGGTCAGACTTCCAAGTCATGATTCTCTGAGCAGTAGAGAGAGAAGGTAATAAAACCCCCTACAATACTTATATTTTTCTAAAGGAATGATGCTTGTTGTGTTTATAATTATATTTTTCTTTGTGCTGCCAGTCTAAGGAAAGCAATAGTACAGAATCGAAGTAATCTTTATGAGAAGGTCTGGAACTGCACATCCTGCCTAGCTTTATCTCACATATATCTTTGAAATTAAGTCAGATTGAAATACCTCATAATCTTGAGTTGATGCTCAACATAAATCACACTGCAAATTTAATCCATGCTGAGAAGTTGTACTTTCTGAATCCTTTTTATTGTTAAAAAGTTAGTTTGCCAAAGATGTCAGCAAAGAGCCTGACTTGACAAAGCACAGAAAATAAATAGCATGATAACCATATGTACATATTACATTATAATATGGCACACAAAGTGTTTCTGATTATTGAAATGCTGTAAGAATTATAAAACATAACACACAAAAAGTGAGGTTTGCACACATGCTATGCTACATTCTCTTATGCTGATGCAGTGTAGTCTACAATCAGATTCTCAGGTATTGCTTGCAGTTATTTCAATTTAAAATCAGTGTGTGCTTTCTGTTTCATTTTGTTGTTGTTTTTCTTTTTCTTCCATCAAAGTTGATTATATGTGTGACTTATCTTGTATAATACTTAGTTACTATTTTTCTGATATCCTTTTATAGGGTAATTTCATTGGATCAGGGTGCACAGGACTTCTTTAGTTTCATTATACAGTACAGAATGTTCTTTACATACCTCTGTACTGTCAATCTAGATGCTTTGTCTCTTCTGTTTAAAACACTGCTTTATCAGTCGTTATGATATGCCGTATAGGAACCCAATGAAAAATCTGTATGCTTCTATGCTGAGGAAAATGTGCATTGTGTCCTAAAAGATGGGGTTAGCTCATCAGAAGACTCTTTTTAAAAAATGGTAAATGCATGAGTGATAGTCAGAGACAAAAGATGTTAAACCCACAAAATATGGAAAAAATGGAACTCTGTGTTTCACCCTCATCATGCAGAAGGCTAAACAGATAGAAGTGATAGAAGTAATTTCCCATCAAATTCCATAGCTCAGTATGTTCAGAGTGGAAATCAGTATGTAGGAGTGAGGGTAAATTTATAGAGGAAAAGTAACGTGTGAATAATTGTAGGGGAAATTTTGGAAATTTTTTTTTAAGAGCTGTTGAAAAGTGACTCCATAGACTTAACTATTGTTGTGTTCAAAAAGATAGAAATGTATATCATTAATTGCTCTTTTCTTCCTTTTAAAAATAATTCACTCTCTCCCCAGGGGACTGGCCAAGAGTCTCCAAGGGAAATTATTTAATATAGCTCTAATTCCTAGTGGAAGGGAAGTGGGTACTGCTCTATATTTCTCATAAAACTGTTCCTTCAGGTTGCGATGCTTCATTACCTTCACAGTTACCTGCAGAACAAATGTGGTTAAACATGTGAAGCCACAGAGCTGCAGCTGCTTTAATTAATGTAGCATAATATTGATTATTTGCAGCTAGTCAAAATAATTCTGCTGTTTGTGGCACTTGTAATTCTGAGCATGTGAAGCTGTGATTTATTCTGACCATATTGTCTATAACTGCACATATTCTGCATATACAATGACTTCAAAGCTATAAACTATTAAGGTGCACATCTGATGATGGTGACATAAACCAGCTGCTGTTCAGGCCAAAGGAGATGGAAGTTCTCCCTTTACTGAACAAGCTTGTGTTCAAATTAACATGCAGATAGAAGGAGAGGTAAGTTATGTTCCTTGATACTGTGAAGAGAAAAGCATAAGTTTATCTGCACTAAGCCACTGGTCAGCTCCAGGCTATTTATTTACTTGGGATGCACCAGCAGAAGCCTAAGAGAGAAATTTTAATCCTCCAGACAGATCTATATATCATGTGCAAAGCCGAATCCTCTTTAATCAGAGCCCCTAAAACTAGCTAGTGATTTAAAATTATCTTCTTTCTTTCTAGCTGAAATAAGGAAAGCAGCTTCTACAGCAGTGTATGCAAGGGCTCAATCTAAAAATGCAGTATTAAAGATTATGGCAGTTTTCTTTAATATCGTGGAGGACTGACAGTTAACAACAGTGGGTAGAGAATTGTAGCTGCTCATGCCTAATATATTCATAAAAGATTGAGAAGGTCAACAATTAAATATAAATATTATGTGTTCTGTCATGTTTATACTGTCCAATAATAAAGTAGTAACAATTAACATAACCTAGTTTGTGTACACAAAAATACAGCTTCTGTATCTATTTATGATTTAAAAAAAAAAAAATAAATTTATTCCTCCTTTATAAACTTAAATAGTGAATATATAATGAGTGGAATTGGTATGAATTTCATTGGCATGAAATACAGTTTTGCAGTCTCAAAAACATGGAGGGGTTAATAAAATGTGCTCTGATTTGTGTAATTTGTCTAACAATCTGGTTTCCAGAATGGCCATTAGCTTAGTATACAAACTTATTCAGAAAATGATAGCACTGCACATATAATAGCAGTAATGCTCACATGTCTTTTCTTATTCTGTGATTACAGAAACACAAATGAACTCACGTTACAGCTGAATTTAAAGCAGCTAAAACCATGAATACAGATAGCACCTGCTTTCAGGACCTGCTTGATTTTTGAGCATTGTATTATGGCTTCATTCTGTCTGAATATGAACCAACATGATACCACTACTCTTGTTCCTATGGTAATGCTGTAATTGACTCAGCAGATAATCTCTATCAACTCAATTTATAAAATCAAAACCAGAGCTTCATTTCTATCTCTCCCTACCCCTCTCCTCTTCTTGACTTTCTACTTTGCTTTTTTTTTTTTGCTTTATTTCTTTTTTCTTCTTCCTGCTTTTTTTTCTTTTCTGTTCTTCCTTTTTTTTCTTTTTCTCACTCATTTTCCTTTTCTCATTTTAATTTTATTCAATTTATAGTTCTAGATGACAGAAATAGGGAGGTTTTTTGTCTTAGCTTAGTAATACTGCATGCAGAGCTTTGAGGAAAATCTGGAACCTGTAGCTATGGCAAAATCTCAAATTATAAGAGACAGTAAATTGTTTTGGAGTGGAGAAGTGAAAACCATGGTATCCACATTTCACTAAAAACATTTTCTTTGGGGAGGTGCAGAAATATATTTTCTCTCCCTAATATTCCTTAGAGATATAGATGTCAAAATAATAACAATTCTGTGATAATTCTTTTAATCTTTAAGCTTTCCTACTTTAAAAGATCAAGTGAAAAATATTTCATGACTTGCTTGTTTCCTCTCCTGGAGTTTTAGAGGCATGGTGATGATGGTTGAATTGGACATCCCACACTTAAAGCAGCTCTGACCTCCACTGGCCAAGGGGCAGGTTGCTGATCAGTAACAGATTTACTTCTGTGCCCTAATTCATACTGAGCTGCCACCAAAACAGATGTTTCTTGAGGAGGGACCAGAATGAGTTAGAGGAGGTGAGAGAGGTAAAGAATTATGGCGTAAGAAAAAATGTGTCATTTTTAAGCTGTCAGTTCTACATAAATTTTTCAAAGTTAAGAATCCATCTATGTTACAACTGGAACCATGTCAGACAATAGGATTGGAAATGTTTATAAATGTCCTTAACTTTCTCCAGAGAGATTATTTTTATTTTTTATTGAATTTATTTTTTAATGAATTTTTATCTTTTTTATTTTTTATTGAATTTAGAACAGTGTCTATGTAAAATAGAAAAATACCTCATGTGAGAGTGCTAGCTTGTTTTATAAATTCTCAAATTTAATTGGGGGAGCGGGGAGGGAATCAACAAACAAAATGAGCAGTGGCCTCCTTTGTCTCAGACAATGGCTTCCTATGGTTATTATGCTTATTTCTTTCCTTGTGTCAGGAAAATCAGGAAGATCAAAGACTGTAATTCCTCATGAGTAACACTGTACTATGGTGGCATTTGAGATGCTTTGTCACTGAATTTTTCTCACAGAAACTGAGTTATACTCATGGTGGCCTCTCCAGTTATCAAACCTCAAATCTATGAAAGATAAAGACCAAGACATGTAATGCAAATAGGTATCTGATTCTTCAGCAGGTGTGCCTGAAGGATGGCTACACAAGGGAGGGTTATTGTAATGTGATTGATTACAGAATTTCATTGTCCGTGGTCTGTAGAGCAATGCTGTGGCTTCCCTCCTGCTCCTATTCTTCTGCAAGTTAGCTGCAGGTTGTGCCTCAGACAGGGAGAGGGACAGTAAGCAACGCACTCCAATGTTGCAATTTGTAGACCTCAGAGCTGAGGGAATATAACGAGCTAAAAAAACCTAGTTTTATCCTCTGTAAAGTCTGTTAGCAGGACCTGGTGAGCTTGACTGCATCCTGGGGGGGAGGGTGGGAGGTTGTGCTGCTCAGAGAAGCATAGTCATGTTTTGACCATCTGCACCACCTACTGCGAGCAACACCGCAGGTGTCTCATGTAGGTTGAGTACATTATGTGAGTGGTACTTGGAAAAGTGAAATCCTTGCCTCTTTCTTTGCCTACATACCTGTTTCCTCATCTAATCTTCGGGTTGCATATCTGAAGCATTCACAGGACTGTAACTTCAGGACCCAGTTTTAAGCATGGCTGCTTCTAGCACATTTTCCGTGCCCAGAGCGGCAGACTGTTTTGCTTAGAGAATGATGTTGTAGCAGGGCTATAAAAATGAGTTACAGGTTACTCTCTACTTTTGCTCTATGGGGAAGTTTCTCCCCTTGCATGCACTGGTCACGCTAGAAACTTGCTTAACATTTCTATCCAGGGAGGTGACAACTACAGCTGATAAAAGTTTATTTGTTCTATATTATCATTTGGCACATGATTAGAACAGCCATCTGTTCTCTTAATTTCTATCAACCCAATTTAGACTGCAATAACATAATGCTGTTAGATGTTTCCAACAAAGTGAAAATCAAATATGATTTTTTAAACCATCTTGAGGATAACATTATCCCTATTTAAAGACTGAGGGAAAAGGGTATGATAAAAGAATAATTAATGTTACACTTTAAAGATATTCTCATTTTCATACAAGAATATTATGTACTAATTTGACAGGAAAGTGTTCACATTTTCTTATGAATTATACATGAGAACAATTTCACATAGGAAACTAAACAGAATTACTTTAACTTATTACTCAGACCTGTAAAATTTTATTTTAATCCCTGATATTATACAGTCTAATGGAAAGCATTAAAAACCTTACATAAGAGCAATTTCATAATTGTTAATGTGACCTCTTCTCATTTAGAGAAATGAACACATGATTTGCTAATGCAGCTCAACTTTAATGAAGTCACTAGGTTATTTAGGGTACTCGTCAGCAGATTAAAATGAGGGGTGTGTTTCTAAAATGTCAAGGGATTTGAGGCTCTTAATTCAGGGTGGTCAAGACTAGGTACGATATGACCCAGTTTCCCTTCCCCTCTTCCCTGTTTGCTTTCTGCAGGGTCTTACTACTTCAAAACATGTATCTTCAAATGAAGTGGTTTGGTAGTATCTCAGACAAAGATATTAATTTAAAGTTTCAAATAATGAGTGAAATTTATTTAAGGAAAGGCATGGTTATAAAGTATGCAAACTGTTCAGACATTGGTGTAATGGCAAATAAAGATTTGATTAGTGAGTTACATAGGGAGATTGGATTGTGTGATAAAGGGGTCTGATATGAACATGTGGTTTTTCATACAGTCAATTCTAGTGTCAAGACAGACAGACAATAGGGTTAATTTACAGAATGGGGGAAATCTATTCTCTATGTCCATGCATCTGAAAAGGAGATTTCAGTTTTCAATGAATAATTGAAGCAAGTTAGTATCAATAGGAGGACTTCTTTAATTCCTAGATGCATATGTTGAAGGAAAATTTTTATAGAGGAATGACATTTTGCATTTGCAATTACCAGAACCATTACTGAATTTATGTGCATGATCCAAACTTGAAAAAGAACTTCAAAAAGTTGCTAAGGCATTGGGCAAAAGCTACAGGAATATTTCAAGACATGAATAATTCACAGTAAATGACTTAGGAAGTTCAATCTGTATAACTAATTAAGGAGAAATATGGTTTAAGAGGTAATTTCCTCATGTTAGCTAAGTACTTAAATGTGCAGAAGATTTCTGACTGCAGAGGAAGTCTTTAGTGAAGCCACAGTAAGATCCAGTAGCTGGGTCCAAAGACAGATAGACCACAAACAATATACTAACTTTAAAATGTGAGAATAATTAACCATTGCAGTAATTTACCCAGGGGTATCACATGCTTTCTACTTACAAGGATTCTTTAATCATGACTAATGTATTTTTAAGAAAGCTATAGCTTTACTTCCATATACGGACTTGGAGCAGGAGTTAGTGGGTGAAGTACGAAAGGTGAAAATAAATTACTCTAATGGTCTTTCTGGACTGTGGATCTATTTTTTAATCTTATTTTTCAGTCTCACAGTAAGGCAAATGTATGTATTTATGACAGATGGGATGTTGGAGGAAGAATTATGCATTCTGTTCCCTGTTTTTCCACTTACTTGTGTGCATTGGTCCATGTATCCCAGTAAGCTTCCCCATAAAATATGTAAGTTTTGAATTGTAATGTGTTACTGTGCTTGCCCACCTTACCAAGGCAAAAGGTAGTAAGGGTTCCTAACATCCTTCACACTCTTTGAATGAAAGACACACTACAGATATTGGACCAGGTTTTCAAAGGCATCAAGCACTGAAAGCCAAAAAAGATGTAAGCATTCAAAAGCTGTCTCTGAAAATCAGATGCTGAAATTATTATAATCAAGTTTTCAAGGCATTAATACAAATACTGGTAAGGAGAAATAATAAATGGGAATTATGAGCTATATTTTGACAGTGTTCTTTTTAATTGTTGTGAAGGAGGCGTCTGTGTCTTCCTCCCTTGAAGCCTGCTAACAGCTAAACAAACAAAAAGCTTTAGTTTATCTGAAAGGATATTGCATTAAAAAAAAAAATCCTTATTTGGCATATTAAGTAGGTGAGTAAAAAAAATTAGGCTTTGTTAAAGCAAAGCAAGAGCAATTAAATTAAATGTGCTTCAAGAAGAAAACACTCCTTTAGATCAACATGGTAATAAGAGATTGTCAATCCACATCATAGTGCATTTCTAAACAATTTTTGAAGTACAGAAGGCAGAACACTCAACACTTTGGCTTTGTCACTGCTGACAGGCTGTCGGTTTTAATGAAAATGCTCTGTGATTAGACGATGACAGAAATTACATGCATTTCCCCTTTTATTTTTCTGTCATTTTTTCTGTCTTGCATTTTTACAGTAGAAGGAGGGGTTGGTTATTAAAGCATTATATAAGTATGCAAAATATGTTAAGAAGAAGAGAGGAAAATGAAAAGCTTTAGCCCTGCAATTATACACAATGTGTGTTGGTTTGAAATGTATACTGTGGGATAACATGTGATGTGTGGCAATAACTATTTACTTTTAGTTATCTTTCAAGAGAGCAAGGCAAAAATCTCGAGATAATGCTTTAAGTGAAGGTTTTATTATCTGATTGCCTGAGTAATTTCCAACAGGAAGGTGAATTAAGCAGCATTAGATAGCTCAAGTATGTTTATAACTTCTCTAGAAAATACAGCAAGGTAACACTGAAAATTTCTTGGCTCTGCACAGCTTTCACAAACCTCTTTTACTAAGTGTCAGGCTTTTAATAAGTGTTCTCACTCTCATTGACCTAGATGTATAACTGCATCTGAGGAAACTCACTTCCAGGACTGACGAGGGAAGGCTTCACTTACAAATATAAGTCACTACCATGGGATCTGGAAATAGCCCATAAATCTATACAGATTTTCAGCCTGGAAGTGGCCACTCCACGTGTTTCCTCAGTTTTGATTCCAGAGAGAGTGTTAGCAGTAATAATGCATACGAGCTAGAAATACTGAGGAAGCAAGCTTTCAGCAGTTTTTAAGGAAGCTCTGAATTTGATTTTCTAACTTAATTTCTGTGACAGTTCCTTCATGCTTATCCTAAGAAGAGAGACTAATTTAATTATTAATGAAGGGCATCTTTCGAAATTATGCAGATGATTTGAAAATAGTGAGAGCTTTAGAAAAGCATAGAGAAAGAAATTAAATTTTAAAATTTGGACACATTCATATGACCTTAAACTTCTGTATACTAGTACACAACTGTGTGACTTTTTGTAAAGTTATGTACATTTAGCAAAGGTGAAATGGGATCCCAGAAAAACAAAGCTACATGAAGCCATTGTACAAGGGCTACATTTCTGCCTCTCAGCTGTTTAGGTTCCACTTGCTTGACACAAATGCACAGCATGTGGAGATTTAGTGGAGGAACCAAGTTGGCCACAATCACCCTGTTAGCACCTTTTTATGTGTTCCTGCTCTTGTGATGTGATAGCAGCTGAGCACTGTCTCCACCAACATCTACCCTTCCATAATTTGGTAATGGAGTTAATATCCCAGCCTAAAAACTCTGATCTAAGTCTTGATTGGGTTGTAGAGGACCTGTCTGCGTGGTACGCTGGCTCGGCAGCCTAGCAGCCCTGCCAGCTGAGTGGTATTGCTGTGGGGAAGCACATGTCTGAACTGGCTGTGATCTCTGAAATACAGAGCTGGTTAATGCTCACACAGCTGGAAACAGAATCAAGAAGAGATTGCCTTTGCTGCATAACCATCATTAACCCCAAGTAAAGTCCTTAAATGTGATTCCCATCTCCTGAAGCTGTCATTTTAAGCTGCCTACAGACTAAGGGAGATAACTGTGCTTTAATCACCTGTAGTCCTTGTAACATATTTCTTGGCAAAGTGAGATTTGCATTATGAATATTTCAGTAGTGCAGAACCTGAATGACACAGAAGTCGAACCCAGGGTTTTCACAGCAAAATTCTAAATATCCTTCTAATCTAGAGTTACAGGTAAAGGTAAACCTTGTTAAAATGATACAAACGTGGAATAGCTGTGTGATGACAAGATAAGGTAGAATGAAACAAGTGTTTATGTCTGAGTACTTGGGGACTGTGAAAAGGAATAAACACTCAGACCAGGACATTACATTAGATGTAGGATTTCCAGTGTGAGAATCACCCAAAAAAAAACCAGAGAAGTATGATCTGACCGACAGGAAGTACTTCTGTGTGAATCATCATGAGCCTGCCTCTCTCTGAGGTGGTAGGATTCTCCTTGTTATGTCTTTGGGGCTGGGCTGTATGACTGAAAGCAGGTGAAGAACAATCCTGTGATTGCTGAAGTGGTTCTCTCGGTAATTACCTGCACACTTGCATACAATGCTTTCTGGTTGCTAATAGGTAGCTGTTAGCTGCCTGGTATATGTAGAAAACCTTTTTAGCATCTTGATCAAGACAAGCTATTTTTGTGACTAGTAAATACATAACTTACTAGTAATTTAGTGGGTAGGTAAAACATATTTTGTTGGTTTTATTCTTATTAACTGGCTATATATTTCCTCCAAACATTACTACTAAGATATTAAAATAGAAGATGAAAGATAGCTTTGGGGTTTTTTTATGTAGCCTTTTCAATGCCCTATTTCAAACATCTGGCTGTGAAACTGAATTATTACCTACTTAGGTGCTTTTCCTATTATACTCAATAGTACATTTGTTTATAAGTAATTTCTGTTGAAACACAAGCCTTCTGTATGCAAGAAATTAAATTTCCAGAGGTATATGAAGTCAATATGATCTTTATATAAGAAGGAACATCCATGGCCTGTAAACTCCTATAGGCTGGAATATAATGTTGCTCATGGCTGAGGAGAATGCTCACCATCTTCTATGAGCAAGTAGCTCAACATCTTCTATGCCTCCATTCTGGTATTTATTTTGTTAATTTACTTCTTAGTAATGGCAAATACTATTTTATCAGACAAGGTACTTCAGAAGGCTATGTGCAATGTGGTTTATGCTTTTCCAGTGTTGTGACCTAAGTGCTTCCATACTTGTGCCTTGAACTTTCAGGAGAACAGGGTCATCCAAGACAAGTCACCAGCATCATTATTTTGTAAGTCAGTATGCATACAAGGATGAGAGACGTGGGCTAGTTGCTTTATTCAGTATTCTCTGCTCTAAGGGTCAGTCCTGTCCTGTGGCATTAAATGGTTGTTACTTTTCCCCTGTCATTTCTTTTAGATTGTCGTTTAAAGGAGATTGCCTTTGTAATGATACCATCTCCTTTCTGTCTTTTCTCTGCTGGATTGTTTCCCCACTGATTCATTTGTGAGCAAGCACCCTGACCACATTTAATTAGTAAAAAGTCATTCCTCAAACAGAGCTCTGGAGAAAAGGAAATATTTCTTTCCTGTGTATTACTGAATATTACTTTATCATAGGTTTCACATATGTTTGTGTACTCTCCACACATAGGTTTGTGTACTCTCTCCCCTAATTTGGGAGCCAGGTATATTTTATAATACATAGGTATGGGTATGTATAATGTGAGAGCTACCAGCTACTGGAGAAAAAATAGAAGACATTAAAAAAAAAAAAAAAGACATTAACATATTTTCTCTAGTGTAAAAGTTTTAGAAAAGCATACATAGTTTAGACTGCAGTATTTTTTAAATGGAAATGGCCAGGTGAGGACATGGAAGTACTGAGCTGCAGAGAGCTCAGCCCATTTTGTGGAGGCCTGGAGTGCATTAACCCACAGGAAACATGGACAGGATGGGATGGGACTGTTCCCAACACTCACGCTGTTTAGATTGCAGGCAGCACAAGTGTGTACAACTACACTGGGATCAACAGTGTAGTCTATTTTTGCTGTCTTTGTTTTCCCCATGACACCTACAGCAAGGTGTGGATTAGGGCTGTGCAGTGCATGGTCCCTGGCCAGAATCCTTTATCAAACACATCCTATACTCTTGGGGTAAAAACTTTCTCATTTTGTGAGTTTCTCTTGCTTTCACAGATCCCTTTAGTTTTACTTTTTATGATTCTTTTTTTTTCTCTATTTACTGCTGTTCCTGGACAACAAATGCCATTTTTATTTGCATTATATAATTATGTATGTTGTCCCTGACTGTCTCTCTAACATGTACAGCTCTACTTGTGAATTGCTATCGTATCATTCTACTATATTGAATTAAACTGAATTAAATTCTGCATTGGTTCTTTACCCTGTATTTCATATGCCTCTTGGATATTGTTTCTTGATTGTGATACAGACCATGACGCATTTCTTTCCTTTATTCCTCACATTTTCTTTACATATCCCTACATTTTTTATAAGAAGTGTGCATTAATGTCTTTATGCACTTGCAATGAGTACTTAGTAAAATCATAATTGGGAGCTTCTAGACTGGCAAAAAAAACCTAAGAACCCTTCAGTTTGTGTTGTCCATCCTCCAGTATGAACAAGCAGAACATGGTAAAAACCTGCAGATGTTTTGAACACTGCAAATTCTTGTGTCTTTCAGGACCTAGATTTCTCATCACATCCACGGGAGCCTTGTATATTTTAGACGTACAGAATGAAGATGGACTGTACAACTACCGATGTATCACAAGGCACAGATACACTGGAGAAACAAGACAAAGCAACAGTGCAAGACTTTTTGTATCAGGTACTCCTTTATATATGATCTTAAATTAATTATTGTATATGCCTCTCTCTAGTGTGCTAAACCAGCAAGGCAGGTTCTTGTGCCCTTATGCACTAACAACCAAGTCATGTCAAATGGAAGGTAGACATGGTCAGCTTTGAGTTGCTGCTGCAAAATAAAATGTCCCATTCTAAAATCCCTTTCTTATGTTTTTCACCTCTTACTAGGTATTTCCAGAGAGCCTGTAGAGTGCACTGGCATTCACTACAGTGATTTTCAGTAGGTTTAGAGTACTTTATAAAAGCACCGTGGAAGGGGTTCAATGGAAATATCTAGTCAATCCACTTTCCTCTGAAACCAAAGGAGCAGAACACTTTTAGGTATAGTGTGTCTGACCTACTTCGGCTGCCCACTTTGAGATGACACTAATTGCCCCATGGGGCCTATTTCTCTGTTAACCATAGCAGGAGCTCAGAACTCTTAACTCAGCTGTAGATATTTCCTTTGCAAGAGTCTCAGGTTAGCTGAGGTGTATTTAAGCCTCACTTTTCAGTCATCACACTTGTTCCCTGGGGAAAACAGCATGCTCCCCGGTTTCTAGGAGGGATCTCCAGCCAGAAGAGGCACATGACCTGACCTAGACAACCCAGGGTGCTGCAGGAAGAGAGTGGGGTTAACTGGTGGCTGTCCTTGGGCAGAGCTAAGAATCCCATGGAAAATGGTCTTGTGCAGCAGATAGGAAAATGAGAGGTAGATAAGATATTTTAAATTCTCCTTGTAAATAATCTCTTGATTGTGTGTGTGGTGGGCTGTTGGTTTCCCCACACATATCCCTCAAACATTTAGGGCTATCAGTACAGTGCTGCTCAAATCTCACCTTCTCCCCATTTTGCCTCAATGAGAGGAGGTGCTAATTGTAGGTGAGGTGAGAGAAGTAACAGACTCCAGGCTGGGTTTTGAATTTGCTCTCAAATATCTAATCTAGGATTACCTCTTATCTCTCCTCTTGTCTCTCCTCTTCCTCTCCTCTCCTCCCCTCATTTTCTGGGTGCCCCGTGTTTACATATGAACAAATCTGCAACTGTATTCCCACACTATAGAGTTAGTTAATATTGTATCCCAGACTCTCATTTCATTCTCCCTGTATCCTTGCCTTACAGAAGATGTGTCCAGCAACCCACTGAAAGCCACGCAGAACTTTTACTCCTTTTCACTATTACTAAGTTGCTCTGAAGATCCTAACCCTAAAGATCAGTCAGGATATGGTGACCTTTACAATATAACAGTCTGTGGGGTTTGACCTTGTACTCTTTTGGTCTTTTTGTGGGGAAAAAAAAAAAATCTAGTGATTAGGTCTCAGCTCTCCACCTTCTTTTTGAGAATACTAGGTGAGATGGGTGGGCTCAAGATTTTGCATTAGTAACATACATGCCCTTCTCCAAAATAGTAATTGCTGAAGGATTCTGGAGCCCTCTGAACACACAAATCAATACTTAAATATACTCGTGATAAAATAAATAAATAAATAGTGTGGTTGTTCAGGATAGAATCACTTACCAGCCAGATCCATGATTTTCTTCCCTTGAAATGTGTCCCCTGTGGGTAAAACTCTTGCCTCTGCTTTTCCCAGCCAGCTGGAAGAAATAGTTTTCCTGCACAATAATCTGCCTGCTTTGGTCTTATAAGGATAGGCAGGGTCCTATCCTTCTAGCCGGATCCATAATATGGTCTGCTTCCGTATGAAATCATGCTAAGGCTGAGCCAGTAGTAACATAAATAAAATCAGGCTTGTATCTTGGTTACCACAGCAAAATTTCTAGTTATTTCGCTCAACTGAAGAGGAAAAAAATAAAGCTCTGTCTTGTTGGTAATTCAGGACAAGCACTCTAAAAGATGCACTCCGTCTGGAGTTTCCTTTTCTGCAATGGCTGTCTTTTTTAGTTCACTGGGGTTAATTATTCTGTATTAGAGGTATAGTGGTCTCTGATTTCCAGTCCTGTTGGTCTTCTAAAACCAATACAGTGCTTATGAGCAGTGTTTATCTCTTAAGATTTCTATAAGGTTTTTTATTTTCTTAACTGGAAATTATATTTTGAAATAGTGAGTCCTTTAAGAACGGAGATCAGAGAATCCTTTAAGGTGTTTGTGAAAGGTCTGCTTGCATAAGACCTATATTTTTTGCTTGATTTTACTTCCAAAAATGTTCTTTGCTTATTTGGGGATGAAATAATTTGTGGCAAATACTGATCCTGGTCTCTTGGGCACATTTGTAATATGAGTTAAGCTTCATTATTGCTTGAAAGAGTGAAAAAGGTAATGTGCATATGAAAGCAAATACACATGAGTATCATTAGTATGCGTATGACCAAAGCAAAGTTCCAAATTTCATTTGGAGTAGGAATATCTCCTTGAAATCATGTGATCTTTCTAAATAAAATTAAAACCAAGGCCATTAACATGCTAGAGAATTTTCCTCTAGTGCTCATTAAAGTGTGGTTTTGAAAAACATAAAATTTTGCAACCATGAATCCCAGCAGCTCCCAAAATATTTTTGCCAATTTTTAACCCCCACCCTCCAAAAAATTCTTATGATTTTGAAAGTTCAAGTTGCTCTCCTTCAAAGAAGATTCAAAGTAGAATCTTTTAGAACAGTATTTTGCCTCTGTTTTTCCACCATTGTCCTTGCTAGAAGTCATTTGCAGCTGAGAGTTAAAGCACAGTAACATAATCACTGAAAACGTAGATGCCTGATGATCCAAAAGGTGAGAAAGGAGTTGACTAATCAATTATTAAAATTGACACTGGCCTTCCCAATAGCAACCTGACAGATTGTGTTTTCATAAGCCAGACATAAACAGCATGGGAAGTTCAAAAATATAACCCATCTTGATCAAAGATGGACCTTGAGGCTACTGATGTATTAAAAATAATTTGTTTACCTATTGATTGACACATTTCTAATAAGTCAGACAGTAAGTTGCTGTAAACTAACATGGTTTTGTCTTCAGTGGCTCAACCTCTTGCTGGTATCCAGAAAGCCGAAAAACCGTTGTGGTCATCTTTCATTGAACTTCACATTTAGGGTTTTACCTAGATATTAACAAAAAAATTACTTAGTATGTTTGTTTACCATCAAAATTTTACTTTTTCTATTGATAATGTAACTTGCTTAGTGCCTCTAACTGCTTGCTCTCAAGTGTACCCTCCCACGTATGGCTGCAGTTCATAAAGATAAATCTAAGTTAGTTTTAAACTAACTAGCTCAGGTATTGATTACATTATCACTTGAGTAGCTTGAATTCAGCATGAACAGTTTCTTTAACCTCTCCAACTCTTAATAGGAACCTGCTGCAGCTGCCCTGTGAGCAGTACCTGAGCTAGCTAAGTCAAAGACCACTTGAAAATGTTAAAATGGTTGCTATCACACCTACATCCAGGCAACTATGATGTAGATATACTCCCCAAAAGATTGGTGTGTCAGATAGAAATAAAAGTATATAATCAGCATGTGTAGATTCTTTGTGAGATGGAAGTCTTAGCAAAATGGGTGCATGTAATGGGAAAATACTTAGATGAATATTTGTTGATATATTATTCAGTATTTATGTTACAGTAGCTCCAGGATGGGCTTCCATCATACTGAATGCTGCGCAAAACTGTAAATCCTGTCAACAAACTTCCTCCAAATGTTTTTAAACTTAAAAAGCTGAAATCGCTGAGAACTATTTCTGGTGTGGTATATGCAGCTCTGGTGAAGGCACTTTGCCAGGCTTCTGAGAGATACAGAAATATATGCCAAGTGCAACACAAGTGTGTTGCTCTGAGAGTTGCTTTTTTCAATAAGTTGAGAACAGAAAGTTGGAGTATTAAGCTGTAAGTTGGCCTTGTCATGTTAAGTTCTTTTTACAGAGAAGAAGAAAAGGCTCGTCTGTCAGTTAGACTGCAGATAGAAATTCCTGTGTCTTTGCCCATTTCTCTCCTGACAGGGGAATAAATCACTCCTGTAATTGAAAGCTTTCAGATCATTGACAAGCCTGGAGAATGTGTTGGCTTCATTCTAGTTGAGTGGTGCAGGAATAACAGTAATAATTCTTGAAACAACACATTTCTGCCTCTCCATTCCCCTGGTAGGGGACATGAAGTTTGACCAGAGAAATGGTTGCCACCTGGAAATAATCCAGTGAGAGGATTTCAAAGTAGTCATGAGATGCTTCAGTAGTACATGCTGCTGGATCCCAGGTACCACTGCTGACTGAGATATTAGAGATTGATGGCTGCATCACAGAAGCAAACTGTAGTACATAAAACACTGGACTAGTGCATCAAAAAAATACAAGATAAAAATACGGGTTTATTACTTAGTGAAGGGGAAAAAAAACTAATGCTCCTGTTGAAAACTTGTTTGTTCTTTCAGATCCAACAAATTCAGCTCCATCTATTCTAGATGGGTTTGACCACCGTAAAGCCATGGCAGGACAGCAAGTGGAGCTGCCTTGCAAAGCATCAGGGCACCCCGCACCAAAGTATCGTTGGCTGAAGGACAACATTCCCTGGGAACCTGACAGCAGGTTTCGGCAGACAGTTACTGGTCTGCTGATTGAGAACACACGTCCCTCGGACTCGGGCAACTATGTCTGCGAGGTGTGGAACAACTATGGGACTGCCGAGATGATAGGACGACTGTATGTAAAACGTAAGTCCTGAACTGAGTGAAGATCTCAGGCCACTTCTTGCCTGGGTGTTTGCATCAGGGAAGATGTTACTGTATTTTGCTGTACCGTATGTTTTGTTCTTTTAACTTATCAATGTTTGAACTTCTCAAAGTTGTGGAAAAAGGCAAGGTTCTGTGGAAATGACTTAGTTGGACAGTTGAGTGATCAGAAGTGCAAATAGATGCAATTTCTAATGTAGCGATATAATTTATTGCATGGAGGATGTGTAACTTAGAAGCTTGAATTGGATGCTTAAAAAGAAATCCAAGAATAAAGCTGCCAAACTATCATTGGCATGACTCATGCTGTTTGGTGATATTGAATACTCATACTTCCCTGCAGATGAGTATTCATGTGTGAATATTCTGAATGTTTCACAAATTCTACAGAGGTAATTATTACTCAGAAGCACTGCACTGGAAAAGTGTTATTCTTCTATTGTTTGTATAGGGTTTTTTTTGTTTGGTTTTGGTTTGGGGTTTTTTGTTTGGTTGGTTTCAGTTGTTTTTTGTGTGTGTGTGTGTTTTTTTTTTGTTGTTTGTTTGTTTGTTTGTTGGGCTTTTTAAATAATAATAATAAAAAAATCGTGGTACAGAAATAATGCTTTGTGAACTAACATTTCCACCTATAAAGCATGACTAGCAAAATGAAAAGGGAGAAGTTTGTGAGCAATTCAGGCCATACAAATGTCTTCACAGTTAATTCACATGATGTATTTGGGCAAAATAAATTGAGATCAAAGATCAGTAATTCATGAATTGTAATGGAGGAGCTTTGCTTCTAAATGTATTCATAAATTTAGCTGAATTCAGTTTGCCTTATATGGTACAGTCAACACTTCCAGAGACACAATGTAGTAATAATGTAGTGATACCCAGTTCCTGGTGATACATTTTACTTACTAATTTAGTGATCAAGCAGTCAGTAGGTATCTTCTGGGTCAGGTTGGCAGAAAGCAACAGCTGGCAGCTTTACCCTCCTCTGCAGTTGAGGATATGGTTCCCTTTCTTGCATTATCGTGGCTCTGAGATGTTGGTGGTGCACTTGAGTGTGTCTACGTTGTTTAATGGGTAATTAACAGGTTTAAGTCTCTGTGGTCTTTTGGATAGGAAACACAGATATTAAATGACTTGTAACATGCACATGAACACAGATTAACTGTTCCTTTGCACCATTGTAGAGGTGAGGTGTGTTATATACATGTCTGTGGTCCAGAAAGACTGAGGCCACTGACCCGTGTGGTTTTTTCCCAGGCTTCTGTTCCGAAGTGGCCATTGAAGATTTAATCCAACCTGTGTGTTACAAAATGTTCAATAAAGTAAATGAGTTAGCTGAGGAAGTTTTCATGTAGAAGCATGTGTATGCATGTGTGTATGAATGTATTCAAGCCAGCAAAAAACAAATATGATGGTATGTATTTTGTATCAGGGATGATATCAGTGGTGATACTAGTCCCTTATCTTTATAAGGAAGTAAAACCAATATATACAAAGCATATCTGCATTCACTAACGCTGATAACTGTTACGTGGCAGGATAAAGATTGTTTTCCTTGCATTTACGTTTGTGACTTTTCTTCAACACTATGCATCTTGTTTTTTTGGTTTTTTTTTACAAACTTGAATTATCTATGTGCTACTGGGGTTGAAACAGAAAATCTAGTGAGCTACGCCTGTCCCCCCCCCCCCCACCCCCACCCACCAAACCACCCAACAACACCAACAAAACAAACCACCAACACCCACAAAACCAACCGACAGACACACACACCAACTATAATTACCTAGCCAACACGTATCTCCCAAT
>JANHFX010002205.1:12937-70097 GCA_027560015.1 Chloroceryle amazona
CTCCAGGACAGTAATTGAGATGTGAGTGGCTTCTTTCTTCACTGACCAGAAGTAGCTATGTTCTAGATTGGCCTGAACTTTGCCTGTTTTTAAGAATAAATATGTTGGTTGAGTTTAATTAAAGGCATTAAAACAGTAGAGGGACTATTGTTTCTTGTGAGGTCCATATTTCCTTGATTCTATGCCATATCTCCCTTCTCTTCTGTCTCACTCAGTCCTACCAAGACCTGGTGCAGCGCCTGGAGCCAGTCATCATGGAGCTGGAGAGACAAGAGAACGTCCTCGTGATCTGTCACCAGGCTGTCATGCGCTGTCTCCTGGCATACTTCCTGGACAAGAGTGCAGGTGAACTCCTGTCCCCAGGAAGGGGATTGATGCTTCTGCAGGACAGAGCTCTGAGGAGATGAGTTCGGGTCCATGCAGGGGCTGAAGTATGCATCTCTTTGATGTTGAGGTGGCCTTAGCTTCCAAGGAGGCTGTCTGAGCTGGCATTTGGAGAAGGGAGGGAATAACCCTCCTGCTTCTTTCTCTGCAGATGAAATGCCCTACTTGAAATGTCCCCTTCACACAGTGCTGAAGCTGACTCCAGTGGCCTATGGTAAGTGGGGCCTTTCCACTAAACATGCCAAGGGGGTTGACTTGTACCTCCTCCTGAATCCAAGCTGCCTCTGGGAGAAGAGCAGGACTCCGGGGTGCAGCACTTGGTAATATCCCGTGACTATTGGGTTGGCTGATGGCCTCTCTGTCTCCTTGTGCTTCCTTCTGCAGGATGCCGGGTGGAGTCCATCTCTCTGAATATCGAAGCTGTCAACACCCACAGGGAACGGCCAGAGGTGAGTGTTGCTTTTCCTCAGAGCTGTTCCATAGTGTCCCCTCCTTTCCCCTATGGTCAGCTGGCAGCAAGGACATCTGGGGTGGGCATGGGGAGATTGCTCAGCTGGATGCTCAGAAGTGCTGCTGGAGGACTGGGAATATCAGATGGGATCTCGCTGTGCAAAGATGTGGCCAGTTGAGGCTTTTCCTAGGGAGAAGGGCTGTTGCATGTGCCTGCTTCCCAATGTGTTTGCCTCGACTAAAGCTGGCCCAGGGAAAGATCCTCCCTGGTCTTTGACTTTCACCTGTTCAGTCATCCACTTGCCTGAGAAGGGAATGGAGCCATGGATGGAGAAGGTGACTTCTCCCAGGTCTCCTGGCTTGTGGCATAGCCTGGGATCAATGCCTTGGCCAACATCTCCTGTCTTTGTGGTTTTGTGTTTTGGTTTTGTTTTGGTGGGGTATTTTGTTGTTTTGTTTTTTTCATGGCATGCCCACAGCAGCTCCATGGAGCTACCAGAGTGCTGCTCTGTAGGGTGGGGGGTGGCCATGGTGGGCTGGGGATGCTGCAGGGAAGGAAACCCTCTTGTGGTATGTGGAGAAAAACTCTTGTAAGGTCCATTTGCCATGTGCTCCATGGGGAGCTCAGAGGCCAGAACAGGGGGATGCCAGCTTGGTGTCACGGCTGGTTGGCTACATGAGGGGGACCCCAGGGACACTGATAGTGCCCATGTCCCAGCTGCTGGAACCTTTCCAACTTGTGCTTAGTGGTGATGGAGTCCAACTGGATGTTGGGTGGTTGGAGCTGTCCCCTTTTGGCCCACATCTCCTTTCCTTCACTTCTGAAGGCAGCATCTGGATGTGTTCAAGACCAGGTTGGATGGGGCTTTAAGCAACCTGATTTGATGGAAGGTGTCCCTGCCCATGGCACGGGGGTTGGAACAAGATGATCTTTAAGGTCCCTTCCAACACAAACCATTCCATGATTTTATGATCTGAGCCACCTCTCCCTCCCCATGGTCATAAGGGGGAAGTTGGTCTTTCTCCTTGCCATGGGGGCCATAGATGTCCTCCACCACCACCCTTGCTGGGGATGGCAGCAGGGTCGCTGATAGGATGGAGCGAGACACATACAAAGTGCTTGGGTCCCTCTGCTCGGCTGCTGCCCCTCCATCCCTCCCCGCTTGAGTTGGAGCTTGGTGTGGTGCTGACCCTCGCTGGCTGCTCTGCCCCCACTGCCCAAACCTTCCTTATCAGCCTAGGCTGGCTTGTCTACCCTCTTCTCGCTTTCACACCTCTCCCTGGGTCAGAGGGACCAGTTTTGAGGAGGAGACCAATGGGCAGCTCTCTCCATCATGCAAAGTTATGGCTTTTGGTTACTGCTGAGCTGGGTTTTTTTAGCAATCTAGATGTACTTTTTTGGTGAGCTGAGGCTCAGGTGAGGGGAAAGTCTGTCTCATTTCTGAGTGCAGGGCTTTTTCTTTTTTCTTTTCCTTTTTTTTGTTCCCCTTCTTGGGAAGTCATGCTGCAGTCTTGAACATTTCACATTTCACACGAGGGCTTATTTTTTTTGGTGTCTGGAGTCTTTCAGTGCATCCTTTGCATGTTGACAGCGATTGTGGGGGAAAGCAGAGGCCGCTTTAAGAAAAAAAAAGAAAAGATATCCAAAACAAAGCAAACAAAACAACCTGCTTCTTTTTTTTTTTCTTTATAACTGTCGCCTTCTTCCCTTTATTTTACTTTTTTTTTATTTACTTTTTTTTCTTTGTCTCACTTTAATTTAGGAAGCAAAGAAGGGACCTAACCCGCTCATGAGACGTAATAGCGTTACCCCTCTAGCAAGCCCAGAGCCCACCAAAAAACCTCGCATCAACAGCTTTGAGGAGCATGTGGCTGTTTCTTCTGCCCTGCCAGGCTGTGTTCCTCAGGAAGTGCCCACGCAGCTGCCGGGACAAGTTAGTTGAACTTTTTTTTTTTCCCTTTTTTTTTTTCTTTTTTCTTCTGTTTTATTTTGTGGTTGTTTTTATTTTTTTTTCTTTCATTGTTATTCTTGTTTTATTGTTTGTTGTCCTCCTGTCACTCCCAAAGCTGGGGAATGGCTTGCACTTGTCACAACCTGTGCTGTTGTTGCTGAGATGCATCTTTCTCCCATGGCTGCTGTCCCTCCCTGCATTGGGTTGGTTTTGGGAGCACCTGGTGAAGGGTCACTGTCGATTCTCTTTTGGGTTTTCACAGCATTGTAAACAGCCCCCCCCCAAAAGCTCTAGGCTGCATTAATTCAGTGCCTTCACCATCTGATGTGGTGTCAACTTCCCAAGGAGCTGCATCTCTAGATTGGGCAGAACCAAAGGGCTCATGCCTTGCCACTGGGTGCGTTTGGCTCTGGTGTAGACCCAGATGTTGCAATAAAGGAAATGTTCTTGTGCTTCCCTCAAAAAGGAGCTGCCAAGACTCATCTTTGGCTGGAGGATACTTCTCCTTCTCGGAGTAGTAGATAAAATGGACCAAGAATGAGTAGAAGCCTCTTGGCATGGTTACTCCAGGTGCCTTCTGCAGCTCTGGATGAAACCCTGTGGGTAGCTGCTGTGATGTTCATGTGTCATCTCCTCTTTCATTCATCCATGAAGGGATGTAGAAAGAGAGACCTTGCTGGCTGCACACTTCTCCAGGAGTAAAACTCCATTCCCTCTGCTCATTAAGGAGCTGGGGTGGTACTGGAGAAACAGCTTATATATGTAGCAGTCCCTTTGCCATGCTGCCCTTCCCACCAGCTGCCTGTTGGATCTCACTGTCTCACCCAGCCCCTCTTCACATTGTGTTGTCTGGTGTCCTCTCAGCCAGGTCCCAGGCAGGTTAGGAAGGGTACCATGCTCCTCCAACTGCTTTGCTTGGTGGCCGCTTCGCATGAGCCTTCCCACCCCAACAAGCACCGAGTGGGGCATTTTGCCCTGTCTCTCAGCTTTTGGGGCTCTGCTTGGGCTAGTTGAGTCTTGCAACAAACCCTTCTCCAGCTTTGGCTTTGGAAGCCCTCGCTGCCGTCCGGTGTCCTCTGCCCAGTCTCGCGCGGCGCTACTGACACCTCTCTCTCCGTTCTCTCTGTCTCTCTGCAGCCTTTACTAGGGAAGGCATGCCTGTAAGTACCTCCTTGCGTCTTCTTACCCGCCCCTTTCCATGTCTCTTGCCATCCCAACGGTTGTTTTGTTGTTGCTGTGAAACTCGGCCGGGGTGTGGACTTCTTAGAGTTAATTTCTTTGTGTGGTGGGAGTTTGCATATGTCTTAGGAAAGGTAAAGTGGTGACTGGATGCTGCTTTATCCAACCCTTAAGTGTTCTAGTTCGACTAAATGTCCCAATTTTGTAGAGAAATGAAGGAAATTATCTGTTGCTCTCTATTGCTGATGTCTAAATTCTGTGCCTCTTCCTCAGATGGTCATGGGATGGGAGATGTTGTTGGGTATTCCTGGAGTTCTCTGCCTTAATGCTGTAGGTCGATAGGCCTAAGTGGTCTGTTCTTCCCAAGGGCTCTGTGTTGTGTCTAAGTGATGGCACCAGAGAGATATCTGAGAAGGTTCTGACCTCAGCCCCTGACAGGGTTTTACTGCCTGCATGGGAGCAGGAGTTGGTTTTTTTGCAACTGGACTGATCCTGAGTCCTGACATCTGCAGTTCTGCCAACCTCTACTTTTGGGAACAGTCTGCCTCCATGTCAGGGGCAGAGTAGATGCAAGGATATTGTCCTCCTCTACCTCTGTTAAAAAAACCAAGATGCCTTGAACATTTATTTAATACACTAATTATTATGAGTAATCAAGGCTTTGACAGTTTGTCTTGGTGCTGCTAGATCCCGTGTACTTGAGACAGGATGGCTCCTGTATGAATTCGAAGCCTTCAGACTTAATTTGTGCTACATCATGGAGTTGAGCTGTGCTCAAATGTCTTCTCAAAGACCAGGAAGACTTTGTGTCTGAGCTGAGGCTGGGCCTAGTGCCCAGGGGACTTTCTGCCCTCTATAGACCAGTCTGAATCAATAAGTTAGGAAGCTCAGACTTGGTTTTGCTGGCTGAGGGGTTGGGGAAGATCATCATGCTCATGCTCCTGGGCTAATGTAGAGGTTGAGTGGCTCAGTGAGACCTGCATGTCTGTGTTCCTTACCTTGCTGCTCATGGGCACAAGAGCCCAGGATGAAGTGCCTGGTTGTCTTTGGTTGCTTTGAAAGCATTTTTGTTCCTTTGTCCATCCCTCCATCCACCATCTTCTCATCCATGTGGTTATAAAAAGCACCTCATGCCTCCGTGCTGGCTGGGACACTGAGAACATGCTCTTATGTTGAGTCTGGGAGATGGCTGTATCAGATTTTGCTAGATCAGGAGCTCTGCTGGAGCAGGCAGTGATGGTTACCCACCCCAGCTGTAGGCTTGCAGCAGCAAGTTTATAATCTCCAGCTGCTAAGACCCTGCCTCCACCTACTGGCGTGGGTCTGAAAGCCTCCTTTTGAGCAAGCCATGAAGAAACCCCAAACCAAAGGCTTGGTTATGCTCATGCTGCTGTTACCTCTCATGGAGGCTGCTGTCTCACATGTGTGTCTGGTCCCTCACAGTGTCCCATCACAACCTGCATGGGGTCAGGGGAGGTGGAAAGTACCCCCTTCCCAATTTGCACCATGGGACTTATTTGGCAGTGGGCACTTAATTACATCACCACTCACTGTTGGGGTCTTGGCTGCCATCCAGGAGGGCCAGGGGATACATGGAGAGGTTGGGGACAAGGCTGTGTACTTGCTCTGAAGTCCCCCTGGTTATGGGATCGAACTGGTTTGGGGTTGTGGGACTACCTGATGTGATGATGCTTTTTCATTTTGCTTGGTTTGTGATCCAAAGTGCACTTTTTGACAACAACCTGATCCCCTCCCTTCTTCTCCCCTTCACTTTTCATGCTTAAAGACGACCCGTTTGTCACTTTCTCAAAGTTTTCTCTTTGCTAATATTTCCAAGGTAAATGGCTGTGGTGCATGTGGCTTTTCCTAACCCTCCTCCTGTCTCCTTAGATGAGAGAACAGCTCAGCCTGCTCTGCCTCATAGCCTGGCTGGGATTCCTGGTGCTTGTAAGAGGCAATTTAGAACAAAACAAAAACAACAACAAAAAAAGACCCCAAACAAACCAACCAAAACTTGAGAAACATTCCCAGCTTCTTCCTAGTCCTTTTTTTCCTTCACCCTGCTCCATGTAGTTTTGTGAAGTGGGAAATGTCCTTGTTGTTTTATCTCCTAGTGGGTTTCTTCTCCAGCAGATGCTCTCCTCCAGCCACCACCCCTGGGTCTGGTCCTGCTTGTGTTTAGCTGGTTGTCTCTGGTTTTGCGGTCCTCACCGCACGCCTGGTGGGTGCCTGTTGTCACCAGAAGTTCTAGGGCCTGTGAAACCTCATGGGGCATCAATGTGGGAGCAGGTGCTCCTGATATTCTGCTGCTGACCAGATGGTCCCCATGCCAGCTCCTTGGTGCAGCTGGCAGGAGCTGCATCTTGGCAGTGCTAAGGATGGACAAACAATGACCTCCTTGGTAGGCAGAGAAGGACACTGCCCACCCTCGAGAGAGAGAGAGATTTAATTGGGTTCCTTGGATGAACGCTGTGGTCCACTGTCACCTTGCCTTGCATGGGCCAAAGAGCAGCTTCAGAAGGGCAGACCGGGGTGGGGGGGGGGTTGCCTTGATTTCAGCTCATTTTTTGAGGTCTATCTCTACCAAATTCCCACCCTGTAGTTACAACTGGGTGATACATGAGGGGAGGGGTGCAAGTAGCCAGTCAGGGCATCCCCCCTCTCTCCTTGGGTGGACAGTGTCCTCTCTTCTGGTGGATGCTTTCATAGTGACCTGTGCCGTGGCTTTCTGTTACTCCCCATGTCTTCTTGTTGACGTGCACGCAGCAGGTGCCCCCGGCATGGGATCCAACCCAAGCGTGGCCCTCAACCGTGGTCCTTCCCCTCTCGTTGCAGAACATGAACAACTCGCAGAAGCCGTCGTGACTCTGTCGGCGCTGTCGCGAGGCCACCACGTTGCGCCAGCTTCCCATCCCATCGCCATTTCTGAAGCTTGCTTATAAACCGGTCTCCTCCGGCTGCGGCGAGGTCAACCCTCGGCTCTTTCTACCCACACCCGTTCATCTGCAAACCGCTCTGCTGACGGGAGGAGAGATGCAGGAGAGCAGAGGAGAGGAGCCAAACTCCCCCTGGGGTCACCACCAGATCTTTCACCTGCAGCATTTGCTCTCCTCTCTGGACCTGTTAGATGGTAGCAAGCTGTAAAGTGCTTCTAGCGCACAGGAGTTTAATTTTCCTCTGTAAGCGGTTTTGATCTCCTTTTGTATAGATGATTGGTACCCATCCCTCTCCGGATGGGGTGTATATATGCAGATGGTGCGGGATTAGCAGAGAAATAAGGGGAAGGGGAGGGGGGAGCGAAGGGGTTTAGCATTTATTTTTTTTAATGATGATGATTAATTACTTTTCAAGAAAGTCCCTACCATGCTGTGCCACAGACCTTTCCCTGCGCTACGCCTGTCACATGCGCACAGCCCAGCTCACCCCGACTTGCGAGCGCCAGGAGGGCAGTTGGGTGAAGTCCTTCACAGTGAGAACTGCTGGGTTTAAAAAACAAACAAACCCCCAAACAAAAACAAATAAAAAAACCACACACAAAAAATGAAACAAGTAAACAAACAAACAAAAAACACCAAAAAAGCCAAACCAAAACCAACAAACAAAATAAAACCATAATAAAAAAAAATCATGGGGGGGAAAAAAAGTACAAAAACACACACCAAAAAAACCCAACAACAAGCAAGCAAAAAAAGACCAAACAAAACACCAAACCCCAAATTTGGGGAGTATTTGGTCTGGTTTTCTTTTTTTTTTTTCCCCTGTTTTGAATTGATTACACCTTCAAGGGGTTTGCAGAGAATATAGATCTGCTTCTAAAAGCGATGGTGAGGTGCCTGTGGTGTGGGGAGAGACACGCTGGTGGTGGCTTGGGTGATGCTTTCATCTTGGGGAACACCTGGGGATGCTCATGAGTTCAGACACAGGTCGATTTATTTTATCTTTTATTTTTGGGGGGGTTGGGAGGGAGACTGAGCACCAGTTGAGGTGCTGTTGCTGGTACTTCATCTCCCCTTTCCTCTGCTTTGGAGGAAAGCGGAGATTTTTTGGGTAGGGGGTGAGGTTTGAATCCCTGTGTCATAGCAGATGGACAGGCTGAGCTAGATGTGTTTTACAGCCACATAAGTCTGGTGGAGGTGGCCAGAGGGCTGGCTGGGATGCAGGAGTCCCTGTGCAGCTGTAAAAAGCCCCAAGACGACACAGTTTTGTCTGTGTTCTCTTTGGGTTTGGGGTTGTTTTTTTGGTTGTTTGGGGGTTTTTTTGGTGTGTTTTTATTTTTTTAAAATATTATTTTATTTGTGGGTTATTTTGTTTGTTTTTTATTTAAAATATATACATGCACACGTGTGTGTGTATATCTGTATACCTAGAAACCGCTTGGTTTTTGCACTTTATCTGTGGCAGGAGCATAACTTTTTCTTTTCAGTGTGTGCCCCTTAACAGGGAGAGCCTGAATACAGGCAACTTTAATTTTTTTAATGTTATTTTGCATGCTGGAAAGCTGTGACTACAAAAAAAAAATAGTTACAGCACTTGAGGTGGGTGTGTGGGGGTGGGGGTGTGTGTGTGTGTGTGCAAAAGATGGGGTGAGGTCCTGACTTGGATTTCATCAGCCAATTCCCAGTGGTTTGATACACGAGATCCCTTCTTGTCAGCCTGTCCTGGGCTGAGTCAGGGGTTCAGAATGGCAATTAACCACTATTGCTTTGAGCAAAAGTCTGTGTATTTTGATTATTTTTTTTTAATTATTATTAAATATTTTTTTTAGTATTTTGAGTTGTGTTTTGTTGTTTTGTTTTGTCGTTGTGGTTTCCCCTCATCCCCCCACTCCTTTGTGCAGCATCTTCTCTATCCCCATGTTGCTCTTTTAGGCTGTGCTGCTGAGCTGGAGGTGGGAGGTGAAGGCAGCCAAACCTTCCTGTGCTGCTGGGCTGAGGGATGGGAGATGGGCAGCCCTTTCGTTTCATCCTTCCATGGCTTTCCCCACCCCCCTGGCTAGCACAGAACATCCCTCCAGATGGGAACAGAGAGGTTTGGGGAGATATGATGACCATGCTTTGCCCAAGAAGGGTTGGACCAGATGATCCTTGAGATCCCTTCCAACCTGGTGTTCTTATTCTATGACTTTTTTTGAGGTGTGTGGGTTTTGGTTTTTTTTAGGGGGGGGTTCAGGGGAAAGATTTGGCCTGGTTTTCCTTTGGGAAAAGTCGAACCATAGTGCCTAGTGCTTCAGCCTCGTGCAGCCAAAGCATGTGCTCGGAGCAGAACTGACCATGGGAGGGGGCCGGGACTGTGCTCGGTCCATATCCGACCAGATGAGATGGTCTCGGCTGTGCCCTGCCTGTCTCAGCTTGTGCATATGTGTATTATATTTTTGTACAGATGAAACCAAGAACAATTTTTTCCTCCTCTTTTGTTTGTTTTTTTTTTTTTTTAACTTTATTTTACTAACCACATGAGAAGCAGATTTCTCCCTGTGTGCACAGCTGACATCTGCCCTTTCAGTTTCTCTGACTTTGAGAAAAATGAAGGTTTTGGGAAGGCAAGTTGCTTGTCTGTTCAGCTCGCTTCCCAGGGAGCCTTATCTTTCTCCTCCTGCTATGAGAAGATAAGCCAGCAAATACAAACGTGACGTCTGGCTGCCCCATGATCAATCCTGTACACATGTAATTCTGCAGATGTTTTGGCTTGTGTTTGTGTCTGTATATATATAATATATAAATATATATAAATTGAATAGCAAAAAAACCCCTTAATGACCCTATACTTCGTTCCTTTGGGAATAACAGAACTTTTGGTACGTCTACAAAAAGATGGGATTTGAACCTGACTTCTTTTTTTCTTGTTTTGTTTGGTCTCTGAGCAGCAGAGGGGTCCTTTCATGCTGGAGAGGTTGGCAGTAGGTGGGATGGTGTCAGCCCCTGTGCCATCACGCTGCCCCAGGAACTGGCTGCCCATCATTTTCAGTTAACAGAGCCAAGGACCAGGCAGTGATGCTGCAGCCAAGGAGGGTGGGGAGAGAGGACTTGTCAAACCACACCAATGATTTCTTCCCCCCCCCCCCCTTTTTTTTTCCTGGTTTTGTTTTCCTTTGTGATACTTGAATTTATTTTTTTAATAATATTTTTTTTTTGATAGCAGAGCGCTTTTTATTTATTTAATGTATACTGCAAAGCTTGGAGAGAGGGTAGTTACTTGGGATTCTTTGTTCATTTTTTCTTGTTTGTTTTTTGTTTTGGTGTGTTTGGTTTTTTTTATTTGTGTTAACTGTTCTGTATATACGTCTGGAATAATTGCCTGATATAAAGCTGTGCCAGCTTAAAAACAGGATATGCCTTTCAGAAATTTGTATATTTTGCAGTTGCTGGACCAATAAAATACCTTTGTTGAAATACAGATATGACCTGGTTTTTCCTTGGTTTAGGAATTGCTCTCTTGGGTGCAACTTACCTGTGGCTTGGTGGCCCCAAGGGTGACCATGTTCCATGCAGTCCTGCCTCACATATGTTCCTGTGCCTCCTAAATCCCTCCCAACTCTGCAGCAGGTTTTCTGACGCCCATTTCTGAGTAAACCATTTGGATTCCATGGTTTGATCCTTTTTTCCCTGAGCACATTACAGCAATTTTAAGGCTACAGTGACCGAAGGCCCATCGGTGCAGTTGAGGATGTCATTCCTCCAACCAAGTGCTGACACCTACTTAGGGCAAGGCAATACCCCCAAAGCTCTATTAACTACATCACTGTTGAGTATAAAGCTGATGTGCTAGAGTAGGTCCTGCCTTGATCCTCAGCCAGGCTTCAAATTAGGCAGGATGGGGCATTTATTTGAACCTAGTACCGCTGAAACCAAATACCTGCTTAAAATGATGCTAAGTGGAGCTGAAGGGTTGCTCTAGAGCTGCCCTCTGAGATCACAACTCTTTTTGCTCTGGAGGCAGGAAAAAAGTAGATGCCACCTGTAAGGAAAGTTGTAAAATTCCTAGCAAAGTTGTTTGGTGTTTTGATGATGTTGTTGTTGTTTGTATGGTTTTTGGTTCAGTTTGTGGTTTTGCTTTTTTTTTTTTATCTCCAAAGACAAAGAGGGGGAAGGAGGCAGGGAAAGGTGTAATTTGGATGTGATGTTTGGGGATCACATCTTGAGTGGTTGCTCCCTGTATGGTTGAAGGCTCATCCCCCTCAAGCGGCTGTCTCTGAAAGCTTGCAAGGTGTGAAAGAGGGGAAAAAAAAGCGTAGATGGCTGTGTCATCAAGCTTGGGTCTGTTGTTAGCTACTGCTGGCTGATGTGCAACCCTTGATCAGATCTTCCCTGGGCTCTCAGAGCAGGTTTGAGCAGGTCTCGAGACTTGCTTTGGGCTGGGACTTGCTGTGATGCAGCTGGGCTGGGGGGGTCTTTCTTCTCCCAGATGCTCTGGGCAAGAGGACCCCTCATGAGGGAGAGGAGGCTCTGATTTTAAGCTTGATTGAGGCATCTGCAATAACTGTTTTTTCTAGGTGTGAGCACAGACATACAAGAAGACTTCAGGGCAATGCTCATCCCTGTAAGCAGCCTGGGGGCAGGGAGGACCTGTGCCCTCTGGGAAAGTCAGAAACCACAAAGTATTTTTTAATCTCCAGCAACTTGGCCGTGTCCTTGACCCAAGCAGAGACGAAACATCCCTGCCTTATTTTGGGGTAGGGAGCATGGCCTCACAGAGTGTCCCTCAAGGATGTGGGGGCTCCGATAACACGTAGCCACAACAGCAGAGGTGCTCCCCTGCCTTCCCTGGATGGGCAGGGGCTGTTTTGAAGCCTTGATAATGTTGTCCTTGCTGGGGGAGCACAGGGGAAAGGCTTTGCCTCCCAGAGCGTGGCTGAGCATCATTTTCAAAGCTACTCTGCAAGATGTGGCTCTGAGCAACCTGCTCTTGTTGAAATTGTCCCTGCTTAGTGCAGGAGAGTTGGACTCTCCTTCCAACTCAAACCATTCTATGCAAACACACTTTCCAAAAAGCTGTGTCTCCTCTTTCTCCATGCAGGGGTTACGATGGGGCTTGTATCTTGCCCTCCATGCAGGAGAGATGTGCAAGAGAGGGGGTTCATGGATCAACGCCACCCCAGACAGCACCCTTTTGTTTGTCTTCCATGTGATGCATTTTGTAGCATCACAGAGAGGAGACATTCCTTGAGGCAGAGTGGCTTTGAGGTTATACTTGACAGCAGGAATTGTTCCCTCATCCCAATTACATCCTGTTTTCATGTAAAAAAACCCCAACCAACAAAGAAAGAAACAAAAAAATCCCCAAGCCATCTCCCCCCTCCCCGAAGAAAAAAAAAAAAAACAAACCAAAACACACACACAAAAATCCAACAAAACACCAAAAAAGCAAAACAAAACAAAACCAAACCCAGCTCACTGCTGGCAAATGAAGCTGGAGAACTTGTGATTGCTAAAAAAAATAAAAAAGGACAGACCAGTCACGCTGGCTGACTCAGCTCTGATTGATGGCTCAGGAATGTGTCTGATACGTGCAAGGGATTAAATAAACCACGGGCAAACCTTTACAATGCAGCATGTTGGATGAAGCGTGGCCAGCACCCCTCACCTGCCTCCTGCCTCTGGCTGGGGAGGGACTGCCCTCCTGTCATGAGATCTGATGGGGTTTTTCTTTTGTTTTTTTATTTTTTTTCACCTGTAAGAAAAAAAAAATAATAATAAAAAAAGGCAAAGAAAAAGATTTTTAGAAGGATTGCTTTGCAAGAAGAAACAACTTGCTGCTTAAGGCTCTGATGGGGATTATTTATGATTGCTCCACATATCTAAATGCATTTGTGCACTTCCACTACAACAAAGGCATCCTGGGAAGGCATTTGTTTCTACTGAAATATGGAAAAACTTGCAGCATGTGAATATTTGACCCGTGCTGATGTCTGCAATTGTGGCCTTTCTCCTTTCCAAGACTGAGGGTTGTGATGGGGCAGCACCAGGCTCCTCTCCCCGCACAGGGTGTGAAACAGCCCATCCCCATGAGCATTCAGGCTCAGTGTGGGTCTGAGGTGGTGTAAAGTCAGTCCTGGAAATTCCATGGCCCTGGTAAAATCCTTCTGTGCAGCTCCTGCTGTGGAGCATAAGCCCTTCTCCCTTCTTCTCACCCTTGCCCATTGAGGGGTCCCCTGGCCCTTGAACCACACATCTCTGCTGGCCTCCCCTGTTATGTGGGCAAGGGTCCCACACGGATCCCACCCTTCAGCCCAGATGCATCCAAGGGAGTCGTCTCTAGTTGTTGGCTGCCCTTCTTCCCACCTTCCCATTGTAGCACCAAGAGCCACCCTTGGCCATGTGCGCCTTGCTTTGTTGTCAGGAAATGTCTCTCTAGCAGTAGATGGGAAGACCTACCACATAGAATTGTTTAGGTTGGAAAAGGCCTTTAAGATCATCAAGTCCAACCATTAGCTTGGCATAGCGAAGTCCAACATTAATCTGTAACCCTCAGCACCACAGCCACATGTCTTTTAAATCCCTTCAGGAATGGGAATTCCACCACTTCCTTGGGCAGCCTGTTCCAGGCCTTGACTTTTGGTGAAGAAAATTTTCCTAATATCCAATCTAAACCTCCCCTGGCACAACTTGAGGCCATCTCCTCTCGTCCCGTTGAGTGCTCCTTGTGAGAAGAGACCAAACCTAAGTCCTGATCTTTCCAAACACCACTTTGCGTGTTTTTTGAAAGCTTTTCTGAATTGAAACGATCAAGTAAAAGAAGACCCACATCTAGAAGGAAAGAAAGGGGACCACAGTAGTGATGCCACCACCACCAACCATCAAATCTGCAGCTGATGTTCCTAAGCCCTGTGAGTTGGTCCTGCTGGGGAAAGCCTCCATCTGCAGCTCCTCTGTTACCCTCCTGACTGATGCAGAGCATCCTTCCAGCTCTGATTCCCATCCTGTGCAGCGATGAGGAGCAGCCATCAAAGCTGTTTGAAAACACTTCTGCCTCTGAGCTGCTGCTTAGATAAAACTGCTCAGTGACATAGACCTTGTGACAGCCCCTTTTGCATCTTCCTGGGTAAATACAGAGATGAGGGTGGGTTTTTTCACACAGTAGGTCACTCGAGAATTCAGATTGTGCCATTTCCTCAGCCATGTGCTTTTCCTTTCCAATCTCTTTCCTTCTGGGGTATGACCTGTTACCGTGGATGATCTGGCCCCTGTTTGCAGAGCTGCAGTTCTCCACAGCCATGGGGAGACCTTAAAGGTTTGGTCACTTATCTTCTGCTGGGAATGCTTCTGGGAAGGGAGAGGTTAGAATAAGTGAACTGAAACTGAATCTGTCAGCAGTGTGAGAAGAAATGACATCATGTGGATGGAGGAATGGGGGTAAGAGTCAACAGCAGAAAGGTTGATATACCCTGGGAATGCATACAGTGCCCACCTGCACTAAATCAGCTTCATGTCCCATGTTGCCCCTGAAGGTGTCCTGCTGCATCCCGCTGATCCTCTGTCCTGCCCTATGGTCCACCCCCAGGACCTGTGCCTGGTCTGGGGATGAAATCTGGGAAACCAGTCCTTGCTGTCACTGGGCCAGGATGGACTCTGTGCCCTGGGAAATCTTCATTGTAAGGTTTGCTCCGTGCTTTCCTCGTGGTCTGATGCACCAGCCAACATATGTCTACAGAGCAACAGAGTACAAAGAAATTGGTCAATGGTGTAGAGTGCTGCCAGGCCTCAGATCTCCTGGAAGTCTCTTCCCTTGTGAACCACCACTATCCCTTAAGGACCCAGCAACTCCAACCCAGCCGATGATGGGATACATGCCTTGAGACATCTTCTTGAATGTTATCTCCCAAGATCCTAAGGGAAATCTAATTTGCAACCTGATCAGACCATGACAAGGTTACTGAACCTGGTGAGCTTCATGACAAGCCAGACGCAACCCACCTAATGCATCTGTTCACCCAACTTGTTGGCAAAGTGAGAGGATATTTTCTTGCTGATCTACGAATGTTGAGAGCTGGCATAATCCAAAGGGATGATGATGAGACAACATTCAGGATCACATAGGCTTTGTGAATTACTCCTCCCTCCGGTACAAGGTACAGACTCCTGTTGAATCCACTCCTAATCAGACACAGAGCAAACATTTTTGGGTCTTTACTGCCACAAGAGGTATTTTTATTTTTGTAGTGAAATCAATGTTGGCAAAAATGTGTACCAATGGGTGGCCTGGTGGAGAAGTTACAAAAGTGGATGGCAGCAGAGGCTGTGACCAAAAAGCACAGCTGAATTGGAGCTATGAAGAGAAACAGTAATTAAGACCTAACGAATAATTATAATGGTAGGAGAGCAGCTTAAGCATGAGCACAGCCCCAAATCCAGATATTTCTAGTTGCAGCTCAAACCCCACAATTAAGCTGTGATTTTGGTCATTATGAGGAGGTATTTCCAGAGTTGGGTCTTGCCTTTTGCTGCCTTTATCCACTAAAACAACTGACTCAGCATCAGCAGAAAGAAAACCCAGCATTTTGATAAATGTCATCCAAACCAGACTGGAGAGCCTGAGTTAGCTGGCATTGGATGCCTCCATCAAAGCTGGATGCCAACCTGTGGGCAGAGCTGCCTTTTCTTGATGAAGAAAGGAGAAGGCTCTCTGGCTAACAGGGGATGTGTTTGTTTAAGATGGGGGGTTTGTTTAAGATGGGGGGTACCTAAAAATACTGATGTCCTTCTGTGGGAGCAGGAGTCCCACCATACGGCAGCATGTGAAGCAAATGTCACCATGCACGTCTCTAGTTCTTGGTCCATCTCTACCCACTCATTACTGCAGGGCACCAATGCAGCAGTAAGAAAGGAAGGGAATGAAGCTGTAACTCTCATACAGGTGCCTGGGTGCTCTGTCCTCTTTGCGCTACAAGAACACTGTCCTGGGGGATGTCTCCACAGGCAAATCACACCATTGACCCAGATTTCAGGGTGATGGTATAAGTGTTTATGGCTGACTACCTTCCTGGCTCTCCCACTGGTGATGCTGCAAGGACTGTGACTTCCTCTGTCTCTCACAGGGCTGCTCTTTTACCTTCCAGACATAATTAATATCACCCGCTCTGATGGGTGACACCACCCTATCAACCAGGTGCCTTGACTCACTCACTCTTCCCTCTGCCCAGCCTTGATTCATCTGTCACAAGTGGCAGACGTGCTCTCCTGCCATGCATCCACCTCTCTCTTTCTAGTTGCCCCATCCTTCAGCATTCTCCAGGCATTTGCAGCACCACGTGTTCACTTCTGGCTCTGTATTTTCTATGTGATGTGTAAGCATCTCCCAGGGTGTCCTCCTTGTGCAGTACACCAAGGCCACCTTTTATCTTGTGACAGACTATAGACATCCTGCTTGTTAACCCACCCTATAATTGCTCAACCACTACCAGCAGCTGCCCATGCCCAGTTTCTGCTGTATGGGTACGAGGTTTAGATGTCAGGTTTTTTAGGATCTGCACTGGGAACCTGCTGGAGAAAGGTGAGAGAAAAGACCTGGGAGTCATCCCCAGTGTAGGTTCTTGGAGGAGGAGGTTCCCCTTTCTACCTGAGATGTACCCATCTACAGTGTCAGAGTCAATGCCATGAAATCCCAATGCCTTTCCAGATGACACTTTGATTTATCTTTTTCATATTTTCTCCAAGTTTTTCCTAAGAGGATGTCATCGATTTGGGCATGTTCTCAGTGATATTTTTGCACTGTTACAGACCTCACTGATGTGGATGAACTCACCTTTTAGAAGCTACTTGGAGCAGGGAAGAGATTTTCTTACTTGGCTATAAATTACCCAACATGGACCTGGTGTTGTATAAGCAAGGAACAATAAAATAATAAAGCACTAATATTGACCATAATTAGTTTGCAATCATGACTGGGATGCTCTTCCAGGCTTACTAAACCAGTGTGCAGGCTTATGGTGAGTATTTCTGAGCATGGCCATTGCACAGAGATTAATTTCGAGCCTCTTCTTCAGGCATGGTTTTGCCCATGACTGGGTCTGTGGAAGAGTTGAGGGAAGCCCATCTACGTCCATTACATAAGATCACTTCCAAGAGTCAGCAAACCCTGGAGAGCAGTGGGACTGGGAGGAAAGTGGCTCACATCAGAAGACTAGTAATAAAGGGGTTGAGAGACTCACGGTTAAAGCTGGCTGGTTTACCAGAGAACTTCCCTTTTAAAAGCAAATAAAAATACCTCCCTGTTCAAATGGGATGAAGAATGATATTATTTCAACATTTCCAAAGCACCTTTTGACCCCCTGGACTGACATACCATTTTCCTTGTTTTGCTGAAGATATTATAAGCATTTTTGTTTTTGACAAAACATTTCTTTTTTGGAAAACACCACACTGGATTATCTTGTGGTAATGCTGGGGAAGAAGCACCACTGATGAGAGAATGGGAGATGGTCCATCATCACTCATGAAAGATGAAATGGGGGTTTCATTGCATTTATCTCGCACAAGGCTGGTCACCATCTCACCCACACAACAGATCACCTCCAGGCACCTCCTGAGAGACACAGTAGAGAGGAGCTATGGGCTCAGAAATGAAGACAAGTCTCAGTGTGGTGTCTCTGGCATCTCGCCATCATCCCTTGAAATGCTCTTGGAAGCTTCAGGAGCTGGATAGCCAGCAACACCCCAGACAGAGACAAAGGTTGGGAGAGGTAAGCTCAAACAAAAAGCCCACTTTTGTGGCCCCGGTGGTTTTAACTCGGGCATTAATTACCTTCCTATCTGCTAAGCTGATCCGAGCATGTCTGTGCGGTCCTCCTGAAGCTGCTCTAGCAAAGCTGCTGCTGTCTGTGTGCTTGCAAGACTGCTCTGAGGGTCGGGAAGGACAGGACCAGAGCTGATTAAAGACTGCAAGGATGTCAGCCACCCTGGAAGGCTTTCTGGCATGGCTGTGAAACAGATTTGCCTCCAGAGAGGCTGATTCAGTGGTGCTCTGAGGGTCAAGCTAAGCCAGGCAATCGCACGTCTGCCATGGGGTGACAACATTCTTGTGTTGGGCAGGCAGGCTATGGCTGGTGGGCTGCCATTGCAATAGCTTGGTTGTGTGTCTGAGACCATAATGTGAGTTTTACAGCTTCCTTGGGAGATTTTTTTTTTCTCTCCACGCATGCAACCTGGGAATCTGAACCTCCCTGGTATTTCCCAATGGCAATACAATGCACTTCACAGAGCTTCCCTTTCTGGTTGCACTGGTGGGGTTTTGTGCTGGTCTGGGAGAGGGGATTGAGCTTTATAGGTTGCCTTTGGCACAGCCAGGGCTCTTGAAAAGCATGATCGCAGAATCATAGAATACTTTGCGTTGACAGGGACCTATCAAGGTCACTTAGTTCAACATCTGCAACTAGAGCAGGTTTCTGAGAGCCCCAGCCAGCCTGACCTGGAATGTTTCCAGGGATGGGGCATTGACCACCTCTCTGGACACCGTGGGCCAGGGTCTCATCACCTTCAGTGTAGAATATTTCTTTCTTCATCTAGCCTAAATCTACCTTCACTTAGTTTAAACACATCACCCCTTGCCCTGTCACAACAGGCCCTGCTAAATAGTCTGTCCCCATCTTTCTTACAGACCCCTTTAAGTACCAAAAGGCCACAATAAAGTGTCCCCAGAGCCTTCTCTTCTCCAGGCTGAACAACCCCAACTCTCTCAGCCTGATCTCATAGGAGAGGTGCAGGCAGGACCACCCACAGTCATAATATCCAGCCCATCACTGGCTGTGGGATAACAGGAGTTCTCATGTCTGTGCATCTCTTGTGGGGTACAGGTCAAAGTCATAGAATTATAGAATTATAGAATATCTTGAGTTAGAAGGGACCCATAAGGACCATCAAGTCCAACTCCCTGCTCCTTGCAGAACTACCTAAAACTAGAATCATCAGTGGAAAAAGAAATAGAAGCAACAGCTATTGAATGCATACTGTCTGGGAAGATGGCATTTAAAGTGCTAATGAGCACAAGTACATTGTCCCTCTGCTTCCAAGGGGGCTGCATTTGCCCCAGTGCAAAGGTCAGATGAGATATTAAGCAGATACTACATCCCTCTATTGTTCTGAAGAGGTGAGTTGAGATAAACAGCTGTGGGGAGCCATTTCTGGCAGCGGTCTGGTCCAGTTTCTTAGGAAGAAGTTCAAAGCCAGGCTGCGTGGGAGATCCACACTAGCTCACAATCAAATTGCATGTTTTGTTACACAAATGCCAGAGGTCAAGATACCTCTGGATGAGTAACCATGTACTGCAAGGGTTTAGGAATAAATCCAGCAAAGGAAATGAGCCTAATAGCTATTGCAGAATCAGGCCTTGTCTCCTCTGTTGAACTGGATATGTTTTAGATAGATCCCATTAGCTGCAACTGAGCCTCTCTGGGTTATCATCACCTTTGCTTGCAGCAGATGAGCCAAAGCACAACACTGAAGCATTTGATTGCAAAACAGATATATTCCAGGGTGGAAATCCAGTAGCATCTTCTTTCAAGTAATTAATCAAGGGACCAAAGCAAATATGCACAGAAAGCAAATTAAATCATTGTGGATTGGTCATGCCTGCAGAAAATAAAGCTGTCAAGGAGGTCGTTCTTTCTGCTGGCTGGGATTATTTATAGCCACGCTGTCTGTAGGAGCTCATCTGAGCAGGCAGGGAGCATGGCAGGGGCTGGGGGTGCTGGGAGAAATCAGTTATGTTTAAATAAGGCTGGGAATGCAGGCAAAACCAGGCAACATTCTCCTGGGTGAGCCTTTTTTTTTCTTTTTTTTTTCAGATGAAAATGTTTGTTTGTCAAAAATTGAAGCTTTCTGCAGCAACATGCCAGGCTCTGTTTCTACTGGCAAAGCAACAGGGTCAGGGCAAGGGCTGGAGCTGGGGCTGTGACTGTCAGTGATGCTTTGGTGTGTTCTCTGGTGCAGTGTTGGCTTGGACTAACTGGGACCTGTGGCTGATGGGTGCAGAGGATGGCATGGCTCCGGGATGGCTCCTGGATGCAGCCACATCACACCCACCAACCAGCTTGGGTATATGCATCAGCTGGAGGGTTTCCCTGCCCAAAGGGACTCTCTAAAATAAATCAGAGTGCTCAGATTAGCTCCTTATTTCATAGAATCATAGAGTTATACAATCATAGAATGTTTTAGGTTGGAAGTCCAAACTCCCTGCAGTGACCATGAACACCTGCAACTAGAGCAGGTTTCTCAGAGCCCCAGCCTACCTGACCTGGAATGTTTCCAGGGATGGGGCATTGACCACCTGTCTGAGAAACGTGGGCCAGGGTCTCACCACCCTCATTGTAAAAAAAGTGTTCCTTACATCTAGTCTGAATCTCTCCTCTTCTAGTTTAAAACTATCACCCCTTGCCCTGTCACAACAGGCCCTGCTAAAAAGTCTGTCCCCATCTTCCCCTTTAAGTACCAAAAGACTACAATAAAGTCTCCCCAGAGCCTTCTCTTCTCCAGGCTGAACCCCCCCAGCTCTCCCAGCCTGGCCTCCCAGCAGAGGGGTTCCAGCCCTCCCAGCATTGCTGGGGCTCCTCTGGCCCCACTCCAGCAGGTCTGTGTCTTTCTTATACTGAGGAACACTGATCAAGACCTTGACTACAGATGCAGTCCGTGGAGTGCAGGATTATACCTCCGGTGTCTGTGAACACGGCTGAGGGGAGCAGGCTATTATCAAGAGTCCAGTGTTCCTCCATGATGAATAAACTGGATAAGACTGGGAGCAGGTAGGTGAGGAGCAGAGAGTCAGCCACATGAGTATGACACACACCATAGCCATGTCATGCACAGCCCTGGGCAAGTCCCAACACTCAGAGTGAAACACCATCCCAGCAGCTGCGTCCTCACCGCTTGCATGTGGAAGGGGAGAGCTGTGAGAAATCACCTGTTTCACAGGGGCTTGGGGCAGAAAATGGTTTCACCCTCAGCTGCATACCAGCTCTGGTTAGCTAGAAGGGCAGGAGAGAAGCACCATTCCTCAGCTGGCATTTTACAGCTCCATGGGAGACCTCTCTGTTGGAGCCAACACCTTGTGCTGGTCTCTGAACCTATATGTGTGTAAATCCCCCCTAGGCAGGTCTGCCTCTTGATGGATGGAAAAGTTGTATTATTATTATTTTTATTATCGTTCTTGTCTTTGCTTCTATTACTATGTCTTGGAGTGGCATGTGCTCATCTGTGCATCTTGGGAGCCAGGAGGTCACAGTGGATTCAGTACAATTCAGTTGGAGTCCAAACCCTGTATTTGCTTTCTTTGTCTGGGAAAAATAAGTGTTAAATTTCCTTATTTCTCATCCTCTGAGATCCCCAGATACTTCACTGATCCCTGGAGGAATAAATTTCCATTATAGCCTCTAGCAAGAGTCATGTACCTGCCTGGATCTCCAGTAATTTGAGTGAGTGATGAAGCTGTATGGGGAAGACATCAAAACCCAGGGTTTAGATATGGAGTCCAACCTGCTTTCAGACAAGCAGAGCATCTCCCAAAAGAAAGCCAAGGTGGAAACACAGCCTTCTAGCCTTACAGAGCCAACATCTCCCTTCCTCCTCTGTGGTCCCAGTTATGAATTTTCTGCAATCCTGAGACCTGGCATTAAGCAATCCTGAGCAAAAAGCATTCCCACAGGGCACATGAGCTTTGTGCTTTCACCTCACTCTGGTGAGAATCTGCTGGGGCTGGGGAATAGCAGCAGAAGTGATATTGTCTGACGGGATGGATGATGGACCACTGGAGTCACAAAACACTGAAGAATCTGTAACTGGTGTCCAAACTGAATATTTACCCAGTCTTTAGCTTCTTAGCTTTCCATTTATTAGTGCTGATGTTTTGATTTACAACCCGTGCCTTGCTTGGCAGGTGCTGCTGCTGGCATAAGTTTCCAGCTTCTTTTGCAACTGGTGACCAGTTTTATTGTTGCATTGACTAATTCTCCACCAGGTTGGAAGAAGTTAGCAGCCAGCCTAAGCAGTAGGGTTGTTTGACTTCAGGTGCATTTTGTCCAGCTGATTCCAATAAAGCCTGTAGAAAGCATGTGGGTTTGGCTCCTCCCTTGAAGGAGAAACTCTAGAGGCAGACGGAGGCTTTGAGTACAGCAGTATTTAAAGCTGTGGGTAGCTCATTTCCGCCAGTAAATGCAGTCCTCTCACATGTGGTGAGTGGAAGAAGTGACTGAGATTTGCATCTCCGTCTGGTGCTGGCTCAGAGGCGAGAAGCAGCTGCTCAAAATGAGAGCTGTGAGCAGGGTGGAAAGAGAAGCAGCAAGAGTGAGGATGTCACCACATGTCACGGCCATTTCCAGTATTCAGTGCATGCTGCACTGGTTAGGCAAATCTGATGTTTAATTTACCACCAGAGAGATGTTGGATAGCTCTCCCATTGCTTGGTCACAGGGCTTGAAGTCTCCTTTCTCTTCTCTGCTCTTGCCTCAACACAGGAAACCAGCAACACTGATCTCATGATCCATCTTTACATGCAATCTCCTGGTGAGAAGGTTTCTCCCAGTTAATTCACTTGAATTGCTGGTCTGGCAGAACTGCAGCCTCAGCCCTGGATGGCTGAGGCCCATTGCTGGACCTGAGTTTGGTCCTACCAGTGCCCCACATCTAAATTGCATTACATGGGGGTCAGGTACTTTGGGTTACTTGAAGTGGGGCTCCTGGCACAGCTCCTTCTGTCTCTGCTGATCAAATAGATGTCAGAGATGCCAAGCAGCCTAACTTTGCCTACCTTTCCAAGGACACCGGTACCTTGGGAAACTCAGGTCCTCAAGTCAGTAAATTACAGGTGAGGCCAATTAAATCATGGAGGCAATGCCTGGAGGCTGACCAAGATGCAACCAATATTGCACTGGGGCCTTTCATGGGTGTAGAGCTGAAATAACAATCCAGAAGGTTTTATACAGAGCCCAGAGGCTGTGCATTGAGAAGGCAGTAGGGGTGGAAGGGGAGGAGGTGAGGAACCAAATCATGCCCGTTGTTTAGGTGCATAAATTGAGAAGATTCCTTGCCAGCTAGTGCTTGCTTTACAGAACATGCTGGGAACAGGATTCGTTAGTTATGCAAAACTGCATGATTATGAAAATAAAGTCTCAGATAAAACAAACTAGCCTGTCATGAGGTCCACAAAAGAAAAAAAAAAAAAGAAAAAACAAAACAACCAACCAAAAAAAACCAAACCCCAAACCAACCAAACAAAAAAACCCTACAAAGCCAAAAAGTGTTTAGAGAGATGCAAAACCCGCCCTCTGCTTGGACCTCAGAAGCCAGGAGAAATGGCATCGTTGCTAGTCCAGGACTGTACATCAAGTCCTATCTGATCTCCCAGACAATGCACCCGCTCCTTGTCTCCTCCTTTTTTTGCCCAAGGGATGTTTTGACTCTCAGTACTGAGCAAAGAGAAAGGCATATGTGACCTAAATCAGGTTTTACTTCTGCTCACATCCCTCCAGCTTGAGTAAACAGCAGAGGATGTGACTGAAAGCACATACGGTGCCTCCTCAACGCCTCTTCTCTGCTTCAGGTTTTCTTCTCCCTTCCCAGAGGTGAGTTTGACTCACTCTGTGTTTAGAGAGATGCTTCCCCTTTCCCCACACCACTCATTAAACCACCCTGATCAGCCGGTCCCCAGCCCACCTCTGCAGCTCTTCTTATCACAGGGAGTAGCTTTGTCCAACATGACCTACCTCCCAAGCCAAACCCCACCAGAGGCTGGGAAAGCACGGGAAAAACCCAGGACACTGGTAAAACAAACACAAAAAGCTCACTTGATCAGCCTGAGCACCAGCCCCACCCTGGGGTGTGGAATAAACACTGGCAAGTATTTATTCATCACCGCTCAGCATCCAAATATTTGTTTCTCGTGGTCACACAGGCACACACTCACATTCATGCCCTCTGACAGGTGCCTTGGTTCGCAGAGAACCTTGCCATGCTTCTGTGTGCTAAGGCAGGGGAGGAAAGGGATCCTGCCTGCAAGGTTTAGAACCATAGAATTGTAGCAGGCACCTTTGAAGGTCTAGTCCAACAGATTGGTATAAATATGCTAGGATTGCTAGCAGTGTGATGTCTAGATGCACAAGGATATTTCTTTTTTTTGAGTATCTGAACCTCCTTCTGCACTACACATTTGTCTATCCATTTTTATTCACATGCTCACGCAGGGTTTTGGTTTTTTTTTCATATATATGCTTGTGTATGCAGATGTATTTAGCATATATGTCTATCTACCCACCTGTATTCGCCTACGTATGAATACACAGTGCTGGGAATTATAATCTGGATACCTATGAATAATAGTGCATAACTCTGATGTTTGCAGCAGTGAATATGTGGCACATGATGGCATTTCAACCTTTCATACTCACATATACATCTGTCTAGTTACAAACGTGACAGTGTAATAGGTGTGCTTAACAGCAGTATGTGTTACATGGGAGCAGATCCAGAGGAGGACACAAAAATGATCCGTGGACTGGAACATCTCTGCTATGAAGAAAGGCTGAGAAAGTTGGCACTGTTCAGCCTGGAGAAGAGGAGGCTCTGGGGAGACCTTCTTGTGTCCTTTCAGCACCTAAAGGGGCCTGTCAGAAAGATGGGAACAATCCTTTTATCAGGGCCTGTTGCAACAAGACAAGGGGTGATGGTTTTAAACTAAAAGAGGGGAGATTCAGTCTGGAGAGGAGGAATTTTTTTACACTGAGGGTGGTGAGTCACTGGCCCGGGTTGTCCAGAGAGGTGGTAGAAGCCCCATCCCTGGAAACATTCCAGGTCAGGTTGGATAGGACTGTGGACAACCTGATGTAGCTGAAGATGTCCCTGCTCACTGAAGAGGGGTTGGACTAAAGGACCTTCAAAGGTCCCTTCCAGCTCAAGCCATTCTGTGATTCTATGAATGTGGATGAATTAAGTCAGCACACAGCACTGGTTATCTCAGCCAGAGTAAACATCAGCAGAACCATTTAATTACAAGTCATGTGCCTATTGTATTTGATTTAATCAACATGAATTGGAAGTAACTTGATGTAACTACCCAGAGGAGGATGAAATGTATGACTAAAAAGGAAAAGTTCCTGGTTGATCCCATGACAACTAAAGTGCTTTGTCCACTGATACATTGAAAATGTGGAGGTGTGGCACCTGGGAGAAAAGCTTTTGGTAATGGTGAGCACACACAACACATGACATCTACCCTTTGATCTGTCCCAGCTTTATAGATACTAGGGGAAATGTCTTTAGGGGGGTGAGCTAGAAATGTTGACCATGGTGATTAGATAAGGGTGTTTAGTGAGAAGCTTAATTTCCTACCTAAAATGGTCATGATGATCTGCGATGTGATGAATAATGATGGGCTGTTAGAGGTCAGGGAATGGCCCCAGGGGAAGCTTTTTTCCACTGTCTTCAAGTATGTAAAAGGGAGAGGATTTCTCAGCTTATCAAAGTACTTTATGGAGCTGGGATTTTATCCAAAAGTGGTCCTTGGGCCATTCTTCATTGCCCTGTTGAGACCTGTGAATTTGAACTGAGCAACATTAAAGGCAACATGGACATTCTTCTGGCTGTCCCTATGGTCCTGGGTCACCCAGGACATGTTTTATCCTTATCAGCAGCAATTGACTTTTATAGTCTTTATGACAGCAATTTTCTAAGAGGACACAAGACATTACTGAGACTCTCCATTGCTGTCCCACCTGCAATATGCTTCAGTGTCCACACATCAGTTTAACTTCAAGAGAAAGGTCGGTGATGCCCAGCTCCCAGTAAAAGCAGGGTGTGCAATGCCCAGTTTAGACAGAGGTGACAAAATCACGAAACCATGGAATGTTTTGGGTTGGAAGGGATCTTTAAAGGTCATTTAGTCCAACCCCCCTGTAGGGAGCAGGGACTTCTAACTAGATGTCCATGTGCTGTTGACTCGATTGACTGGATAGGGAGCTGGGATCAGACAGCTCTGGAGATCTGCTCTGCTCTCTATATTTTAAGATGGATAGAAAGACATAATTGTCACACCAGAAAGTGGCTCAACATGACACTTGCTCCAGCTGAAGTCATCTTTCCACTACTCATTACCATGGGTGCCAATATATGTGCTTTTTTTCTTTTTTCCCCACAGGCACACCAATGGAATAGACAAATTTTCATTTTTCAGCTAAGAAACGTTTGTAGTTCCAGAGCCAAGCCACTGTAGGGTACGGTTCTCCTCCAGCCATACCATGTGCACATCACCTCTTACGTAGCAGGCTACAGGAATACCTTCCTCTACTTTTTTTTCTCATTCAACCATCAGAAGAACAGTTAGGGAAGCCCAAGAGATCAAGGAAGGGGCTTTTTTTAGTCAGATGTGTCAAGTTCCACTGAAGATTCATCATGTTCTAACAGACAAGAGATATAATGGCTCCTGACCTGAAATCCTGCAGCACAGGCTGTCACAAGTTCCCAGCAGTCTTATGGTAACAGTCGCAGATGGTGGCTTGGAGCTGACTTCTATAATTGGAGACACACCTCTGAAGCTATAAATATAATTGCATCTCAAGAGATTATTGAGATCATAGAAATAAGGCCATCAGCTGCTTTGTGATCCTGCTGAACTCTCCAAATAGATTGGTAGTGAAGTCTATTGAGAAAGCATTATATGTGACTGCTGTCCAGAAACAGGGTTCTTCTGTGGTCCATATCTTGCTGCCTTTTGTATACTCCCAGTTAGACCCTCTAACTGTAATCCACAGTGTGTGATCCCATTTCTGACAAGGGTATCTCTGAACTTAACATAAGTCAACTCCTGCTCTTCACTGAGCACAAAGTGGCCCAGATTTCAATGACAAGGCTTCCCTGTGTTCCTCTGTTTTACTGTAGGAGGGGAGGAGAGGGGGAGAAGGCTTTTTGGGATGCCCTACAAGGTGGGTGTGGGTTGACCAAGGCTCCTTGATAGGCTCCAAGGTCTTCAGCGCCATCTACTGCTATGCCAAGTCTTGGCTCCCTTGTTATCCCTCCAGGAATGGATTTAGATGATACTTTCAGGCTCATAGGATGTGGATAATTAGTAGCTGCATCTATTGCCATGATGTTCCTATGGGCTTAGGACAAACTAAAAAACATGCTCGTGTCTGGAGACAAAACCCTGGTGCTGTTTCTCTTACAAGCTCATATAAAGGTCAAGAAAAAAACAAATACGTGAGGATTGTTATCTGGCAAGGAGCAAAAGTCAGGCAAAGGATAATAACTGGGAGTTCTGATTTGCTTCTATCTATAGGCTGTTATTTATTGTCAGCATAAAATTGCAAAGTGAAGATGGAGTACAGCATTCAGTGAAGGTTGGAGGGAAACAGGGATTATCACTTTTGGTTCATAGGCTTGTTTGCGATCAGATGCAAAACATGCCTCACATTGAGCAGTAAATTAATGCTGGATGAACATGTGATAGGACGGGTGTGGCTGAAGCAATGCACCTTTAATCTCAATTGACTTGAAGCACATCAGAAAAAATCAGTCAAGTTACATTGAGTTTAGTTTCTATATTAAGCACAGAGCTTGATTCTCCGTAGGGAAGAAGTTTGCTTCTCTGTAGAAGAACATAGAGGTTCAACAGGCCTGTGAAAGTTCTAATTTATGGAGCAAGACAGCAAGTCATCATCCATGTGAGAAGAGCCTTGACAACCAGCTGCAAAAACGATCTCTTCAGACATTTGGGAGCTGGTGTCATCCCAAGACATTTTGGGGGGGCATGTTCATTTTCTGAACTTTCGGGTGGTAGCAGTGGTTTAAAATACACATGCTCCTCTCTACCTGCCCAAGACCCTAATTTTATAAAGTGAGTCGGTTCAACTTTGTTTCTTCTTGTCCTTATTTAGGGAGTACAAAGCTTTCCAGATGCATGACTGGTGAAACACAGGAAGTTCCACCCCAACATGAGGAAAAACTTAATTGTGAGAGTGACAGAAGCTGGAACAGGATGCCCAGAGAGGCTGTGGAGTCTCCTTCTCTGGAGACTTTCAAGACCCACCTGGATCTGTTCCTGTGTGGGCTGCCCTGGGTGTTCCTGCACTGCCAGGGGTGTTGAACTTGATGATCTCCAGATGTCCCTTCCAACCCCTGCCATTCTATGATTCTGTGACTGATCCCAGCTCAGCAACGTTTTTTGCTCCCATGTTTGCCAATGGCCAAGGAGCTAATATACATTTGTTTGCATTCAATTCTTCCAGTTAGTGAAACCATTATTAGGATCTGGGATCTCTCTGAGCTAATGAGAGGAGCTATGGGATGGCTCCAAGTCATAATTCCCTAAGGTCTGATCTGCTGTCAGATCCTCTAGGACCTGTAAAATAGAAGGAAGCAGCTTTTAAGGAACTTGTATCCCGAAAGCAGGGGAGATTTTGGAGGAGAAATTGAAAATTGCTGATTGAACCCAGTTTTCTTAGTGACACCAACAGTCATCTAGGAGTGTTTGTGGTCTAGGAGTTAAATACAACCTCAGGACCTCATGCATGCTCTTCTGGTGAGGGTTTGATCTGCCTGATTCAGCATTGCTGTAAGGAAAGCAGTGGATATTAGAAACAAATGGGAGGTTCCCATTAACGATGGTTCAGAACAGAACCTGGCATAATTGCAGCCTAAGTGCTTCTATTAAGCTCCATCTGGTGTTGATTTGTCACCAATCTTCTGCTGCAGATGGCTGGGTAAATTAGGAGTCCTCTGTATAATATCCTGCGGGCTTTTCCCAAGAAAACAAAACCAAAACAAACAAAAAACCTCAGTGTGGTTTCTGCTGGAATGAAACTCCAGTTGAAACGTCTTTGTCCATCTCCACTGAAGAGCAGTTCCATTGACCACTCCTACAAAAAGCACAGATAATAAGAACTTCTCTTAAAAAGCGATAACCTCCCAAAAAACTCCGATTTTCACCAAATCGTTAGCAGCAGCTCTTCTAGCTGATATGCTGTGTTGCTCCTCCTGGCATGCTGAATGGCAGCAGAAGGGTACCTTTGTGCAAACACACCCAAATTCCTAGTGGGCATCGCCCATGTCTCCAGCCAGGACATCTGACAAGCAAAATGGGATCCTGATCACCTGCTGAATGCTCGAGGGATGACGTGTTGCAATCAGCATTCTGGCAACGGCTTGTAGGCATGTGATAAGATTAACACGTGTGTGTCTCACCCACCTTTGGTGTCCTGGTGTTGACTCTGCATCTCTCTTTGGCAGCACTGCTCATTGGCATGCAGAGAGATGGGTTTCAGGAGTTCATGGTGACCTTTCAGAGTCTCTCTGATCCTAGACATACCTGTGACTGAAAAGGACAGGCCCAGGGTTGAATGATTTAACTTTCCAGTGCTTCAATTTACTTATATGGAAACTGGTGATAGGGACTTCTTGGAGATCTTTGCAAACTGCATCATGTCTTTTTTATGTAGGAGTTAATTATTCTAATCCTCATACCCTTTCCACTACCAGTGATTTATCCCAAAGGAATCTACAGGAGGTGATGGGATAAGAAACTTTTTTATAGTGCTCAATCAGCAGGATTTGGAGAGGAGACATCTGAGCTCTGTTCCTGAATCTGTGACTGTGACTCCTTTAAGACCTTGGCCAGGATACTTAAACAGCTCACATTACTCGTATGTAAACCAGAGAGAATAATACTGAGCAGTGTGCAGAAAAGATTAATTCCTCACGATATGCAAGATGACTAGAGAAGCCTTGAGCACCAGGGAATGCAAAAGTCCTTAGCATTTTACTCACCGTGGCTTCAATTTGTGGTCACAGCACCCATGCTGTGCTCCGGAGGGGCCTGTGATAGCAAGTTTGTATTTGACTTACGACAACCAACGTGAACAAAGGGATCCATGCCTCTGGCAGAAAATGCTCCAAAGTTGGGGGCAAAAAGAAATAGCTTGGACTACTCTGACCTATTCTAAACACATGGTAATGGAGATTTGTAAAGGTCCATATATTAATAGGCTCTAACTTGCTGGATAACTGACTCTTTCTTCATGAGTAGTCATAGGAATCAAGTTCAGCTGATGTTGTCTCCTGGTCTGAGTTACGAATGCCTGTCATAATGACTCTACTACTCATGGGTAGTTTCCAGGTGGCATTTCTCTGCTTAGAAGTTGCTTCTTTTTTACTCTAACACAGCTTGAATTAGTCAGCCTGCAGCTTCTGACCACCTTCCCAGAGACATGGGTATTTTTAGACTTACAGAGATGAACATTTCCGGGCAATGAGTTAAAACCAGCGAAGATTTCCCATGTGAGGAAAGGGATGCATAATCTGTTCTCATCCACTGCAGGCTCATCTCTTACACCTGCTCTTGATCCTTTGCTGTCACTAGTGCTTTAGCAATTTTTTGTTCTTTCTTTCCTTTTTTATTTTCCCACTTTTTTTTTTCCCTCAGGTTCTTGTCCTTTTGAAGCTGATGTGTGGAAGAACTATAAAAGTAAGAAAAAATCCTGAATGTCTTTGACTCAGTTTGCCATGTGTCTTTTTACCCCAGCTGATGAGTCAAGGCATAATTACCTTTCGAGCTCCACTTCCACATGGATCCTACAAAGATGTGGCTGTTTGCAGTGCTGTGAGGAATCACATCAAAATCACAAGGAATAAAGATGAGTCACAAGCATGGTACAAAGTCATCGTTTTTCTCACCGCTCCCTGATCCTTCGAGCATGCTAATGTGGTGATTCTTGACACAATAACGAATAAAAACAATTTAGGGAGAGGTGTGGTATTTAATTTGGCCAGGGCCTCCCATGATTTCTAAAGAGCCTAAAGATCCTTGGATGAAATGCAGATTGTAAGGGCAAAAAATATCATTATTATCAGTTTAAATTCTGCCTTCCAGGCATGTGAAGTAGCAAGATGCCAAGGTCAAGGCAAAAGAGATCTACATGCCACATGCAACAGTGGAATTTGATCCTTGATGCAGGGGGAGATGTTAATTAGAGGGGGGGGGGACTTTGTACTGCCTCTGATATAATTTCTGCTGACAAGTTGCTTATAATAATTGAAAATGAAGATTTAAAGCAAGCAGATAAATTGTCAGCCTAGGATGAAAACCTCAATATTTCAAGAAAGTCTCAGAGGCACAGGGCAGGAAATTCTTAGCAAATGAATCTCTTGTTGTGGGAGCTGACCTGGACTTAGGCAGCTGCTGGAGCATTGGAAATTTTTATTCTCACCTTTCAGGTGTTAATAGCAAAATATTATTTGTTGTTTGTTTGTTTGTTTCCTAGTTTTTTGTTTTGGTTTGGTTTTAATTTTCTTTTCCTTCCACGCTGGACATTTAAAGAATTAAAAGCAGAAGTAAAACTGCATTTGACAAATGTACTTGGTCCTGACTCATGGTCATGAAGCAAGGGTCCAGACCAGGCTGCGTGTGAGAGCTCATGGCTCAGGCTTGAGGACCACTGATTTAGGGATGCTCCAATCCCTCACTGCAGTTTCCTCTGGCAGCAACAGATATTAATAAAAAGGAAAAAAAACCAACTTATTTTGGCAAGGTGCATCATAAGGTCCTTCCAGCACCAGTGCAGCATTGCTGAGCATTTATTCACCTGCTAAGTGAGGCCCAGGTCACCCAGGTACTGGTCACTGCCCCAGACCAGTTCTGCACACTAGTGGAGAGCACTGGAAGGGCTGGTGTGACCACTCACACTGGCAAAATGGTGTGTCTTGTGGTAAAATGGTCAGTGTGACATCTCCAGGAGAAACAGAAATGGAAAGAGGAAAGGCAGCTTTCTGGAACCCTTGATCACAGGGCTCATTGACTAGAAATGCTTAATCTTCAGGGGAAATGATGATGTGAAACAAAATGGCCTTGCCTCTGGCTCTTCCCCTTGAGCACTGCACAAGACTCTACAGGTGAAAATCAGGCTGTTCAGTCCAAGGCACCTCTGTGGTGAATGCACTGTCAACTTGAGCTGAAAAATGACAGGTTGCTAAGCCCAAAGCTCTTTTCTCCTCCACGTTGTCCCTTATCTGTGCTCTGGAGTTGGTCCAGCTCCCCACGCTTCATGAAATCTGCTAGGGCTAAAGTTCAAGATGGCATGGAAGGATGATACCTCTACCTGAACCATGTGCACTTTGTATCTGCTACAAGAAATCTTCCATGAAATCCTGAGAGATAAAAGTCTGGTGTGACTATACAGCAGTAGGGGGACATTCCCCCATGAGTCTGCCACTCCCTTGGGCCCAACAGGAGGAAGGAGGCTGTTCCCTTCCCAGTATCTCCCTTCATCTTGGTAAGAACAGCATTGGGAACAGAGCAGATTCTGCCCTTGTAAAACCATTCAGCCAGCCTCACCTTCCCTGAGACCTTTGTAGGAGCCCCACCAGGAGAGCATGTTGCTGGATGAAGCCCACATTTATCCTGAGGAGAATCAAACCTGTTATCTAGAGCTAGAGTTCCAGTGGGAAACATCTTCAAGGCTCAACCGTGCTGCGTCATTTAGACTTTCAGCATTGCAAAGTAGGGGAAAGGCTAAAGAGGGCAAGTGACACAGGCATCCAATGTGTATCCTGCAGTCTGATGGTCTGATGGTTATTTCTACATGGTTGCCTCAGGCTGTCCAAGGCCTATAGGTTATTTTGGGTAAGAGAAGGAGACAACATAAACAAGAATCAGACCATGAGCCTTCCCGGTTTGGTTAATGTCATCCAAAGAGCAAGGCTGGACTCAGCTGACATTTAGACCATTGTGTCATGTAAATTCTTTCAGGACCCTGTTGCCACTAGGGCAGCTGACAAGGGCAACACAGTGCAAGACAAAGAACAAGACTCATTCTCTGCTGTATTTGGTGCAAGACAAAGAACAAGACTCATTCTCACCTGTATTTGGTGCAGAACAAAGAACAAGACTCATTCTCACCTGTATTTGGTGCAAGACAAAGAACAAGACTCATTCTCACCTGTATTTTTGTGCCATTTCCATCCAAAAGACAGAGACAATAACACTACCTGGATAACATTACCTGCTGCAGTTCCAGCCTTGAGGAGGCCCCAGAAGAGGAGCTGATAATTAAGCTCATGATTCATACCTTGGGTGCGAGCTTCTGTTTGAATGCTCTACCAATTAGTGCACACATCCTGATCAATAGCAGGGCAATTATGAGATTAGGGTTAATGGGTCAGTCTCATTGAAGGCTTCCTATTCCATGCTCATGTCAGATTAGCGGGTTCCTGCTGTCAGTAGTTTTACCTTTCCAGGCTGCTGGCTACAAAGGACCGAGGGGCAGAAACGCATTGTAATTACCTCTGGTTTGCACAGGAAAGTTGTCTGGGCCTCCAGAAAACCCATCTATCATCTTTTAGAAGAACTTGCCCTTATTTAGGGAGCACAAAGCTTTCCAGATGCATGACTGGTGAAACACAGGAAGTTTCACCTCAACAGGAGGAAAAACTTCTTCTCTGTGAGAGTGGCAGAGCTTGGAACAGGCTGCCCAGAGAGGCTGTGGAGTCTCCTTCTCTGGAGACTTTTAAGACCCTCCTGGATCTGTTCCTGTGTGGGCTGCCCTGGGTGATCCTGTGTTGGCAGTGGGGTTGGACTTGATGATCTCCAGATGTCCCTTCCAACCCTTACCATTCTATGATCTTTAGATATGAGTGTCCAAGTTCCCAGCAGCCAAGGTCTAACCAATGGAGTCAATGGTGTCCAAGAGAGATTCATCCCTCCCTGAAGGGAACAGCTGAGGTGGGGTTAATTTGCTTAAACACAGGTGGCAAGTACAAACGTTGCTCGGGACATCCACACAGGGTTGGCTGATATTCTACAGGAAGAACCATTGCCCTTGGACACAGGACAGATGAGAGTCCCTGAGACACCTTCAGCTGTGGACGAGACATGGACAACTGAAGCACCTGGTATGTCCAACCAAATGAGCCATGAGGGTTTCAAAACAGAACTTACCTCAAGCAGTTAGCTTCAAGGCAAGAGGTGGAGTAAAGCTGAAGGTGGACACCCATCGGAGCATTTTTAGACCTGTATCCAGGCCACAGAGGCCTCTGAACCTTGACATATTGTGGAGGTCTGCCCCTTCCCAAGCCTGCAGTTCTTATTCCCATCTAGAAGAAAGCCCTCTTTGAAGGTCATCCTCTACTCTGATGACATTATTCAGGGAATCTAGCAAAGCCAGGTGCTGGATGTGGAGCTGAGATGTGAATCTTTGCCTTCCTTAGTAGAAATGGGGAAAATAAAAAGGTAAGGAGTTTTTATTACAGAGAAAAGGTAGGACTCTTATGACTAATGAAGTCTGTCTGAGCTGCTGGCTGAGTAAAACCATGAAAGATCCCATATGGGAAAGACATCACTTGAATGAGTTGAAGTGGAACCAAAATCCCTATGACACTGATGGAGGGTACCAAACAGAAACACCATCTATTTGATGGTGCCAACCCTCAATCCCCTGGGGAGAAATATCTTCCAATTCCAGGGATAAGATGAGAAGAAGAAGGTTCTTCTCGGTATTTACAGTTTTGCTGTCTCCAGAAAGAGGGAAGCAGGGAAGCACTCACAGGGACACTGATGAGTCTTCAGGGACCAAGCCACTGCCAAGACAGTTTTTCATTCATGACTATGCCTTGGCCCAAATTTCAAATCTACTAAGACCTTCCAAGTGATGCTTTTCTCATGTTTACTGGATCTTTTGCTTCTCTGCTACATGGCAGGCAAAAATGGTTCCTCTGCAGGACTATTCCAGTAAGGTGGTGTGAGGGGACCTGTTTTGCTACATCAGGCTCTGTTCAAGTAGCAGCTTGGTTGCAAATGAGATATTTGTTACATGAGCTTTCAGTGTTCATATTTCCTTTGCAAGGGGACCTGAATCAGATCTTGATGTTGCTGTTCAGTCAATGCCTTGACAATTCCAGTCATTTTTAGTCATTTTGCTTGTAACTTTTAAGGTTTAAAGAAGAGTGATTTGATCATGTCATATTATGCAGGTTGCTTTTTCACACTTCAAGTTTCATTCCTCATCCTTTAAATTCCAACGTGATTTAGTTACCTTTAAAAGGTCTTTTTGTCTTTAAAGACTTTTTGTTTGCTTGCTTGTTTTCAAGAGACACAACCACTTTGTAGCATCTCTTATGGGGTATTTGCAACCAAATACTAAAATAACCAACACAACTAGCAGCAAAATCTAACATCTGCACATGAGGACATACAACACAGATGTGACTACTTTGGGGAACACAAAAAATGTTTCTTATCTAGCACATCAAACATCTGTACTCACCCTACACTGCTTATGCTTCAGTCCAGGAAGACTGGCTGTGACACAGTTACTCCAGATAGTCCATCTCGAGCAAAATCCTATTTATTTGACAGTAGTGGTACCATTAGTCACCCCCAAATAACATGGTTTTAACACCCAAGGCCTTCCTGTGTTGTGTGTTGCTCTTTCCCTGGGACCTTCACCCCTGCTCTGGGAAGGTGCCACTCTTGGGGCTGCAGCAGCTTTGACTCAGCCTTTTGAAAGTACAGGGGATGAAAAGCAAAGCTGAGCGTATCCATGGATATTCTCCATTGCCAGGGACATATTTTCCATCACCAAACATGCTATGGACTGAGTCCTGCTGCTTTAAGGCTTTTGGAAGTTATTTGGACAAATTCACCGGGAGAGCATTCAGGAAAAATGTGACTGTATGTTTATCTTGTCATATTTTCCCTTAGGTCACTGCTGTCAACCATAATACTGGGCTAGATGGCCAGAGTGTAGTCATTTTAAAGTTGCTTTTTACAAATAAATACAACACTTGTGTTTGGTCTCTGTTATTCCAGCCTGTAGTGTACAAGACGAGCACAAGAGTAGAATGAGAGAGGGTCAGCCCAGTGCCATCCCTGAAATAAAGGAAGACAGACATGGTAAACATGAAAGGAGATGTACAGGAGCAGAATGACAATCCAGCTTGAACACTGACAGAATATGGGAGCCTTCTCCCTGGTTATGCTTCCAATGATCTGTGGCTCTGAGTTTGATGGTCGTGGACAAGCACTGTCAATGACATGTCCATCCTGGGTCCTGGTGTTTGCTAACTTATGCTGAAGTCACAGAATCACAGAATGATAGGGGTTGGAAGGGACCTCTGAGATCATCTTGTCCACCCCCCCTGCTAAAGTAGGGTCACCTACAGCAAGTTGCCCAGGATCGCATTGTCCAGGTGGGTTTGGAATTTTGTCAGAGAGGGAGACTCCACAACCTCTCTGGGCAGCCTGGGCCAGGCTCTGACACTCTCACAACAAAGAATTTTCTCCTCTTGTTCAGATGGAACCTCCTGGGTTCAGGCCCTTCTCTGCAGAGCTGCTTTTGAGCAGGTCAACCCCTCGCCCATATTGGTGCAGGGGGTTATTACTCCCCAGGTGCAGCACTCTTGCCCTTGCTGAACTTCATGAGGTCCCCCTCTGCTCAACTATCCAGCCTCAATGAATGGCAGCACAGCTCTGCTGTGTCAGCAACTCCCGGTTGTCAGTCAGTTTTGTATCATCAGCAAACTTGCTGAGGGCACACTCCATCCCTTCATCCAGGTTGCTGATAAGTATATTGAACAGGATTGGACCCATTACTGACCCCTGGGGAACTCCACATGCTCTAGGCCTCCAAGTGGACTCTGTGCTGCTGATCATAATCCTCTAAGATCTGCCATTCAGCAAGTTCTCAATCCACCTCACTGTACACTGACCAAACCCACACTTCCTAAGTCTCAACTCAAAATGATGCATCCAGGGGCTTAGACACACCAGCCCCTGCTGCAGCCTCCTGCCTTCTTTGCAATGGAGACAGAGGTGGAGAGACCAAGGCGCACACACACACAAGGGCAGAGGTTGGTGTGAAAGTGGGTTATTGCTACCTTGTGTCTTTGGCTTGGTCTGAGCTCTTGGAAAGCGGGATTGAACAGCTCTGGATACAGCTGTTGGCCATTTTGAATCCTGTTTCTTCTACACCGGGTCTCAGCTGTTCAGTGTGAAGCACTGTACTTAAACATCATCAAGGAAACCACGCAGAAATTTGTGGGGTCTTGCGGTACGATGGACAATTGGTGTTGAGTTGGTTGTATCCATATTAGGCACTAGGAAGGACAAATTGTGAATGCTGAGAGGGCTCAGGACAGAGGGCAGGTTTACCTTAGTGTGCACTCAAGAGGTGCTTTTATTGCCTTCAAGTCCTGGCCAAGAAATATGGGAAGCATCAGGGAAGGTGCTCCAGACTGCATCCATGAGTAGAACAGCATCACCTTAGCAGGACGGGGGGCAGCAGATGCTTCTGATCCATGGGCAGATCTGGTCCATTAATGTGCCTGGAGCAGCACCATCGCTGCAGGAAAAGCCAGCAAACTCACAGCCCTGAAAGTTTGATATCAGCCAAAATTGTCTGTCCAAACACTAGGCAAGATTTCTCCACCTGGGTCTGCTTGCTTTGATCCATCACCCCCAAAATTCCACTTTATTAAAAAAAAAAAAGAAAATTCAATATTAAAAAAATACCCCTTTGCTTTTGCCTAAGAGCATTATATTGACCTTTTATGAGCAGAGTGGCAGTTTTCACAGAGAAATAACTCCAGACAGAGTTATTAAAAGATTAAAAAACACACCCCCAAAAAAATGAAATCCAGGCTGAAAAAACAAATATTCTTACCAGAACTCAAGGGCGTTTCTCATAACATCTTGCTTATGTTATGAAGTCTGATTTTATTTTATTTTTCTAAATTTCTTTTTTTAAAAGGATGAGGTAGACTCAATTACTTCAAAATTTATGACCTGCTGATAAACCGGATTTGAAGTCTCCTGCTGCAGCACTGTAAAGTGCTGCAAGAATCTCTCCATCTCTGTAATCTCGTTGGTTCCTGTACCAACAGGAGAGGCATTGCCTTGCTTGCATTTTTGACAGGCTCCCGCCTTATTTTCATGACAGCTCATAATTCACCTTCCGTGTGGGTGTGACAGTGTGTTATCTGCAGCACAGCAGGTGCCTGGGGCTCGTAACTCCTGGTGGCACTGCAACACAGCCCCAGGTAGTACTTGTAATGGTCAAGTGATCACCTCGACCTGGAAAGAAAAAGTGATGAGGTTACAGGTGGCTCGCAACTGGTTGCTCGTGGCTTGGATTGGTGTACTCTTTGCTGGGTAAAAAACTGTCCGGGTGGCCAGATCCAGAGAGTGGTGATGAATGGAGTTAAATCCAGTTGGTGTCTGGTCACAAGTGCTGTTCCCCAAGGTTCAGTATTGGGATCACTTCTGATTATCTGATTAACTTTATCAGTGTTTTGGATGAGGAGATCGAGGGCACCCTCAGCAAGTTTGCAGACAACACCAAACTGTATGGGAGTGTTAATCTGGTTGAGGGTAGGAAGACTTTACAGGGGGATCTGGACAAGCTGGATCAATGGGCCAAGTGCCAGGTCCTGCCCTTGGGTCACAGCAACCCCCTGCAACTCTCCAGGCTTGGGGAAGAGTGGCTGGAAAGCTGCCTGGTGGAAAAGAACCCGGGACAGTTGGTCAACAGCCAGCTGAAGATGAGCAATCAGAGTGCTCAGATGGCCAAGAAGGCCACCAACATCCTGGCTTGGATCAGCACTGTTGTGGCCAGCAGCACTGGGGCAGAGATTATCCACCTGCACTGGGGAGGCTGCCCCTTGAATCCTGAGTTCAGTTTTGGGCTCCTCACCCCCAGAAGGACATTGAGGGGCTGGAGCATGGCCAGAGAAGGGCAACAGAGCTGGGAAAGGGTCTGGAGCACAAATCTGGTAAGGAGCAGCTGAGGGAGCTGTGGTTGTTGAGACTGGAGAAAAGGAGGCTCAGGGGAGACTGTCTCACTGTCAACAACTCCCTGACAGGAGGTTGGAGCCAGCTGGTATCTTCCTCCTAGTAACAAGTGATAGAAGAAGAGATACTGGCTTCGAGTTGCACCAGGGGAGGTTTAGGGTGGTCATTAGGAAAAATTTCTTCACTGAAAGGGTTGTCAAGGGCTGTCCCAGGCTGCCCAGGGCAGAGTTGGAGTCCCCATCCCTGGAGGTATTTAAAAGCCATGTAGATGTGGCACTTAGGGACCTGGTTTAGTGGTAGATGTGGCAGTGCTGGGTTAATGGTTGGATTTGATGATCCTGAAGGTCTTTTCCAACCAAAATAATTCTATGAATCTATGACACTATTGAAATCTAGACAGGGAACTGAGCTTTCAGGGCAGAAAACTCGAAAATCATGGGAAGAAAAAATATTTAAAAAATACAAAATACCTTAACAACTCTAGAAAAGCTGTTGATTGCAAGGAAATCTCAGTGGAAACTGAGAATCTGTGAAAGGTTGAAGGATTTTAAATGACCTGCGTTTGGGCTGGTGCAAAATTTGCTATGCTGAGACCCTCTGTAAACAACATCAATACCAACACTTTGCATTGGTACTGGCTTCACTTTCCTTCTGCAGGATGAGATAAACCACAGAATCCCAGCATAGTGGGGCTTGGAAGAGACCTCTGGAGATCGTCTCATTCAACACCTCTGCTCCAGCAGGGTCACCCAGAGCAGAGGGCCCAGGATCACAGTGTCCAGGTGGGTCTGGAATCTCTCCAGAGAAGGAGACTCCAGAACCTCTCTGGGCAGCCCGGGCCAGGCTCTGACACCCTCACAGCAAAGAAGTTTTTCTTCCTGTTCGGACGGAACCTCCTGGGTTCCAGTTTGTGCCCGTTGCCCCTTGTCCTGTTACTGGACACCACTGAAAAGAGTCTGGCCCCATCCTCTTGATACTCACCCTTTAGATATTTATAGCATTTTTAAAGAAAAAAGTGAAGATCCAACATCAAGCAGTGAAAGCAGATCCAGTTAGTAAGTATGTCTGCTCAAGCCGGCACATGTGAAGCATGTCTCAAATAACTTTATGGTTTCTTTTTAGCTTTTTTTCCCAAGTCTCATGGAGATGAAGTCACTCTCAGAGGTGACTTCAGGACACAGAAATCACCTCAAAGCTCTGTTGGACCTTTGCTTTATATTTATACCAGGTGTTACACAGCACAGTTTGCTTTATATGTACTTTTTGTCTCTTAAAACACTAACCGAAAGAGATTGTTCTATTTGCTCTCCTTTGGTCATTAAAATCATTCTGATTGGTTATAGCAGGCGTGCTGCAGCTCAAGTCCAAATAGGAATTGAGAGGAAACAACATTCTCATTCTAAAACCCCCCCAAACAACCCTCCCACCTCCCCCATCATTTCTGTTTGACATAATGAATTAGTATTTATTAATTTCAGCTGATGTCACCACAGGGTCAGGGTCCGGGAAATCTCTGAGTCACGTGGAGATGCAGAGCCAGGAAACGTCAGCAGAAGAAAAAGAAGTAAATATTAAGGTGAAAGACATTGGAGGTTGGTGGCAGCTCCTGAAAGAAGCTGTGAGAAGCTGGTTAGTGCAAAGAGCAAACAGTGGTCTTGTGTTAAAAGCCAATATTCAGCCTGGTTGATAAATTAAATCAGAACTGTTGCAATTGCCCAATGATCTAAAAGAGGAGGGAGGCTACACACTCATGACTTATGGTCCTGGAATGTAAACTGTCCTCTTCACAGCTCTGGCTAATTGAAAAAGCAATCAATGCCTCTGCGGGGGGATGGGGGAGGCTTGCAACCCATTTCCATCTTTGTTATTTTTCCTACCAGACCCAATCTTGCAATATATGGATTAGGGCTGTATGGTGCTGAGGGCTTTGATCTCCTGGTGACTTCAAAGGCTCAGGACTTGGTCTGAGAGGGTGTTTTTGGTATGAAGCACAGCTTTGGATGGGCATAAACATAATATTTTATTTATTTTTTTTTAAAGCTAGGATTCAGGCGTCTTTTAGTAGTCACTGCCTGCTAAAATTCATGCAGTTTTTAGTTTTTCTTCCTCATTTTTACCCGCTTTATCCGTGGGAGTTTTTTTATCACTATGTCAGGAGAAGAAGGTGGGAGAAATCAGGGACCCATGAGGGCCTGCTCCTCTGCATTGAGTGTAAATTCAGGCTGAGCTGCCTGCATTCCAGGTGGCTTGGTGGGGTGTCTGAAACCACATGGGGCTAAGGCAGACCATGACTTCTGAAAAAGTAGAAAAAAATCCCCCCCAAAAAACCACCAACAAAACTCCAAGGCTGTGGTTTATATTTTTTTTTCTGTTGTTTTTGTATTTGTTGGGGGTTTTCAATTGTTTGGGATTTTCTTTTGTGTTGGTTGGTTTGTTTGTTTGAATAAACCCAAAAAGACAAAACCAAGAAAAAAACAACCCAATTTTCCTCCTGTTTTAAATTCCAGGTTTTCCTCATGAGATCATCTTAGTTACAGGGATGCCAGGCTTTGTATAGACAAGCAGAGGACTGGGTAAACAGAGATTTCTCGTCTCCAGCCTCAGTGAAGAGGAAACGTCTGTCTGATGACTTCAAGTGAAGCTGGCATGTTTTGGCTCGATCTGCTGAAGACAGTCAAGTTTCACTTCACTGTGGGAACTTTGCCTGTGGTCCGAGTTTGCTGTCACATGCAACATCGTGTATTTTTGGTACAAAGCTTTCGCTTGCCTGTGCTGAAGCACAGCAAAATGTAATTTGTTTTTCTTCTGCAACTGCAGCTCTGGCTGGGGACATGTAGGTGTGTGAGCACTGGGGGAGTCCAGGAACTTGGTTACAACACTGGATGTGCCTGGTCGTGGAGGAGAAAGGACACATTCTCACTTTCCTCCCTCAATTCCTTGTATGCGGCAGCACATGTCAGCCTCTAGCAAGGAGGAAGCTGATGGTTTAGGTTTCCTTTCAGGTGTATCCTTTTGCAGCATGACTCACTTTGTGTTTATCTTTTCCACATGATGGGTTTTTTTACCTCTCTTTGGTCTGAAAAAAAAAATTCTTTAGCCTTGGAGAATATCTTTTGGCCCTGAGGGATGTGTGTGTGTGAAGCATAAAGAGGTGGTGGGAAAGTGTGTGAACAAATTTAAGAGGAAAATGAAATGAATGACCCAATGAAATGGTCCTGTGCAGAAATCATGAACCTTTTATCCAGTTTCTCAAAGTCATTGAATCTTTTCATAAACTTCAGCCTCTCAGAAATCTCAAACTTGATGCTGTGGTTTGGTGAAAATCTTGGTTACATTTTTTTCTAAGCTGAACTTTCTGATGAGTAGAATACAACTTTACTGATCTGCTCACTGATGACATTTTCCCTGTTGTAATTATTAGTGCTACTTTACAGAGCTGGAAGGTAAGCAGCTACTTCTAAAGACAGTTGTGTCCTTAAGAGAGACACAGTGCCCATGCCAAAGACCCTGAGACCACGTCCACGGGGGTATCTAGGTGCTGGTGATGCTGTGGGCATGTGCTCCTCACTGCAAGGGAATGAAGCCAGAAAAGAGATTGTGCTGAGTAGGATGGTGTTCCATCCTCTTGCTCTTGGCTTCAGATGCCACCAGCACTTCCTGAAATTAGGTGTTTATGTTGTTCTTTGGGTGAAGTCACCAATCACTCTGCCTTCCAGAAACAGAGGTGCCCTGAATGTCATTTTAACAGTGCAGGACTTGGAGAAAAGGGATGTCTTGAGCTTGAGGGCTACAGACTTATTTCTGCCTTCTCCTTCTTCTCACTGGAAAAAGCACATCCCAGTGGACCTGGGCTGCAGGACCCTTTCCAACCTTCTTACTGAAGCTGTGGGACTTGATGTCAATTGCAAAACCTGCCCAAGAAGCTGAGGAAAGTCTTGGTTAATGTGCTGTGAGCTCCACAGAGCCACAGCTTCCCTGAGCAAATGGTGCCTTAAATCCTGATTTCCAGTTAGCATGGTTATGTCCAAGCTGTGCAGGCAAGATTGGTGACCTAGGCTGAAGCCATGATCGATACTGCAAATGCCAGCCAGAGCCACAGAAAGATTTGGCAATGAATTGCAGGGTTACAAAATGCAGATACTGGGATTTTGGTGCATCCGTAACATGGTATCTTCTGTGTCCACTGGTAGTCACAGGACTGGGGGCCTTGTGGTACAGGGACCACTTCACTGTTTGACATCCCACTGGACAAATTAAGAGGAAACCCTCATCCCAGAGCACTCACAGTCCCAAGGGCAAGAGGCCAAGGTGCACCCAGAGATGTAGAGGGACCCCTAAGCCCGGTTATAGGCAGCCAGGAACTGCAGTCACTGTTATCAGACCGTGCTGTCCCCTTCTCTCCTGCTGCCTTTCCTATCACATGTGGCTTCTCCTCCCAGTGACGCCCACAGCTGCACCATCTAGACAACCTACCCTTCCTCAAAAAGGGTCCAAAGTGAGCAGATACAGCTGCCCCTCACATGTGCTGCACTTCACATGCCTTGCTGTTCAGCCTCATGCATCTGCATTTCTTTTTGTATCACAGTTCCTTCTTGCTTTCTGTCCTTGTTTTACTCTGTTGAACTCTTTCTGACCTCTTCCAAGTCTTATCTCTGCCTTCTGTTACTCTCTGGTCCTGCAACAGCTGACTCTGGATAAGACAGTGGAGGTTGGCATAATATCTTGTAAGCACATGTGGAAATTAAAAAAAATGGAATAAAATAAGGACAATTCAGGTGTTTGCAATTTCCTTTTCTGGCTACCTCTAAAGAAATTTCTGGCCTGTTTTGAAGCACTGTGAAAACAGGGAATTGCTGCTTCTCTTCAATTCATCATAGCTGACATAATGGAAGTGATTTTAAAATCACTCCCAAAAGGCTTTACTTCCCAAAAGGCCTTTTGCAGAGTAATTCCTTCGAGACTCAGTTTAATGCTATTTACAAGGTGGTTAATGATTAAAGCTCAAGTTTAGCTTTAAGCTCTCTGGTTCATTAATGTCACAGGACTTCAGATGGCTCCAAGAGCTTGGCCACCCTACAATCCCAGTCTGATGTCTCATTTCTGTAGCTCATCTGAACCAAACCACCCCAAACCAAAAGGCCATGGGAGATAGTAGCAGCAGTTTTGGTTGCTCTGTCTAGAAGTGAGCCACAACATGTGGCACACCATGCTTTGCTACATGGTAAAAAAGTGAAACCAGGAATTGACTGACCACAGCTGGTCATCTGCCCTTCCAAAAGGATCAGTCACCCCCAAGGAGCTTTGCAGTGATTTTATTTAGCCCACAGGACATATGTATTTCTCACCCTGTGATTTTTAATGCAAAATCAGCACCCGTAAAACTATGCTCTGTGCAAAAAGAAACAACAACAAAAAAATCATTGAAGGTTGTACTTTGCTCCAGCTCCACCAAGTCTTCAGGCCTTCAGGTGATGGTACATCATGCACTGATCTTCTGCACTGATCCAGACTTAAATTCTGATGAACTTTTCCTCCTTGATTGTTTCGGTTATGGGATGTGTCAGCACCCCTGCTCCAGTGTCTGCTTCAAGGAAGTGTTTGAGTGAAGACATGCCAGGCAGGGAACAAGGTGTCCTGAGGGAGGAATAAAGATAAGGATGGAAGTTTGCAGTAGATTTAGCCCTGAAGCAAAGGCTGCATGGATAGGAAAGGGTAAGGAAGGAGAGCAGATATGTAATCCTGCCGTGACTGGAAGGGAAAGATGAGAAATGTAAACTTGATGGAGAAGGTAAGTGGAAGCCAAAAGAGTCAGAGAAATGTGTACTATCTGCTGTGTTTTGTGTGGAGAAGTGCAGGGGAATGGGCACAAAGAGCAGTGGGGGTTCACTTTTTTTACCTTTTTTCTTTTTTTTCTTTTTTTTCTTTTTTTTTTGTTGTTCTCTAGGACTTATGTGTCTGCTATAGAGTTATGTATAAATTTTAGGATATGATTCTAAACTTTTATAACTATTTGCTCCAGAGTGGGATGAATTATGTCCTAAAAGAGCCTGTTTTCTGCACTGGTTTCCAAAGGGCTGTAGAGACCATCTCAGATATACATGTCTACACTTCATGGTGGGATTCAGCTCCAGAGTCAGAGACCTTCCTTTTCATCTTTACAGTGTTGGTGTCGTCATGTGAGTCTGATGTCTGAGCTCCTAAATACTCACTGGAGATCTAGGGCATCTTTCAGCTTCCTAGGCATAGATTCCCTGCTCCCACCTTAGACACTACAATATATCCTGTCTGGCCTTCAGCTGCTGCTGTCGCAGAGCAGATGTCCTCTGCGATATTGTGTCAGTATCTGTCCGTATTGGGCAAATGCCTTGGATACCCTTGGGTACTGCAAATGTTTCTCCACCCAGACATTTAATCAATTCTATCTTGTACTTACTCAGCATATTCAACAGGATTGAAAAATCAAATTCTGTGTATAAATATCCAGGAACACTTGAGATATATCTTGTGTGGTTTCCCCCCTTCTGCAGTTGCCCTTGGTCTCCCACAGGCACCGTGTCACATCTGCAAGACCTTTGCAGATATTTGAGGCACCCAAGGGTGGTCCCTGAAATGGCACTAGATACCTCTATGCCATTGAAACAACCAGCTGAATTCTGCTCCTGAATTTCATCCCAGCCAACACCACAAGGTAAAGGAGACCATCAGTGGGATTTTTACGTCTGCTTGGAAGAGCTGATGAGTGGGATTTGGAAGTGTCAAGACTTAAGGCAGCAAAGGAATGTAGCTATTAGTGAGGGCAGAAATGAAGGGCTGGAAGGAAATGCTTTGGCAGTAAAACAAGGAGGTCTCTACACTTGTCCCGTGGTTCCTTCCTCATGGGATTTGTTTCCTGTTTCAAGCACTGGTGCTAGTAGCACTGTGGACCTCACAGAAAACCATGTGGTTTGGGCATACATTTTGTGTTACAAGGCACATTTCCCTTCTGCCAGTGTAAGAAAAAGCTAAAGGAGGGCACAGTGTAGAGAACACCATCGGTGCATGGACAATTTCCCCGCTTACCAAAGAGTCATCCTTGCTATTTAACAGCTCTGTAGAACTCTGGAGGGCTGCACTAAACTATAAATTATAGATGTGATACTTAGAGACAGATATGTTATGCAACAGCTACACTTTGAAAGCTGTGAAAGAGGGCCTGCTGGGCAGAAAAGTTGAAATCTCAGGCTTGGAGGACACAAGAATGTGAAGCAGGGATGAGCCTGGGTAAGCACACAACTTGCAATACATCCTGCTCTGGTTATCCCATCTCTGACAGACATTATGCAGGGTCAAAATAAAATTAATATCATCTTTGAGAACATGCAGCTGAAGATGTCAGCACACCTTGAGGGACTTGCTACTGGCAAGGCTTTCAGCCTTACTTTTGCACCTACCCATTCCAGGTGAATTGCCCCAAAAATATTTAAGGCTTGGAGGTGTCATTCATCTCACCCCACTTCAAGGACCTTGATTCATGTGCTCAAATTTGCCCCAGGTACAAAATATCCATGTGGAGTTGGCAGATATGACCCAAGATCTACAAGAAAACAAAGATGCCTTTGAGATTGGCAGTTGGAGGCCAAAGAGATCATGTCAATTGGCACTGAATACCCATCTCTCCAAGAGTTTTCCATACCATAAAGGTGATGAAGTAGAAGTCTAAGGGCTGGACCCACAGAGATAATGAGGTCTGGGACCTCCATTCAAACTCAGCCACCCACAGGTCTTTATGGAACCTTTGTCTGACCCAGGGAGAAGTGGCTGCTCCCTCCAAAGCTGAGACGCTCTGTCAGAAAATTGGTATGAAAATGCCCCGAAAGCCCCAGGGATGGCTAGCAGATTAGAAATGCAGTGTGAAAAGGCAACCTCTGTTCTGAATTGCTGTGCACAGGGTCTGAACATCAGCTTTGAAGGATGAGGAACCTGACCTCTCTCAAGCATCCTGTGAATTTAAAAAAAGCAAGCACGCTACAGTTGTAATTTCATAAAATAAAGCTCCTGGTTTCAAAATTTTTCTTTTCTTTTTTTTTTTCCTCCTGGATAAACTGCTTTTCTTATTTGTCTCACTTTTCCCAGACTTTTCAAAGCAGCAGTTGAGAGCCATTTTTATACCAACCTGTTGCCACCGACAGTACCTTGCTTCCAGTAAAATCACAGCACATTCCCTTTGTTTTCAGACTCATGGACAATCACATTTATCTGTTCACTGCCCTTCAATAGCAGGCAGCTTCTAACGGATTTCTGCATGAGGACCATACCCCCTACCCACTAATTGAAATTCAGTGCACAGAGCCACAGCAGCGCAGTGTGATGGTGGAGAATATCAATGCACAAAGCCAGGAGGGGGAACGGGCAGAGGGAAGTTTCAAATCTTCAGAACCTTGCAGCAAATGTGCCCAGGACTTCCTTGTGCATCAGAGCAGTATATTATGGTCATGTGCCCCAAAACTTCCTCTGAGGGAGGGTCTCAAAATATTCATGAGATGGACATTTGCCCTCCAGTAGGCTCAAGAATGAGGCTGGTATCAGGGGCTTAGATAAATTGCATGTTAGAAACTTCACTACTTTTCAGCCTGTGGTTATGGGGAAAAGGGCAGCCTTCATCCAGCAGCTGCAGTAGCTCCTGTGCGGGATCTGAAGATCGGAGGCTGGGATGCTCAGTTTTACCTCATGGTTACGGGCATGGATTGATGGTCAAGAGAACTGGGCCTTGTTCCCAGCTGTCTTCTGGATGACCACAAGCATCTCATCTCACGTCTCTGTGCCATGCTTTCCTCATGTGTAAAGCAGCTCATTTTCCTCTGAAAAATGAGATGATGCTGCTGAAAAACAGTTACAAGAACAGATGAGATCATTTATTTTTTTTTTTATTATTTTTAATAGCAAGACTCCACTGAAATATTTTTAAGACCCAACAGGGAAAGGTATTCAGAAGGGCTGCGGTTTACTTCAGAGCTTAGGGACATGATTCTTTTACCCAACAGAGGTTCCTGATGCCATATGTGACATCCTCCCAACCTCCAGCTGCCACTCCAGAAAGGAATAGTTTTCCTGAAGGTCTTATGTCTGATCTATTTATGCTGCTTAGATGTTTCAGGTAAGCAAGAGCATCCCAGCTGGCTCTAGAAACCTCCAGGTGGGCACTTGGGTAGAGCCCTAAGTCTCCACTGACTGTAACAGGAGGTTGGATGCCCACCTCACATGGAGATACCTGCACATAGAGAAGGATATGTTGCTCAAGCAGAGGTGTCTGGTATCCCTTGAGATGTTTCCACACGGGCAGGCAGATATGATAGAGGTCTAAGAGAGATCCATGCCTTTGTGGACAAGCAGCTGGAGACCTGTGGGGTGAAAAAATGACACATAATGCTTATGCTTAGTCAATTAAGTCCTGTTCTTGTGTTATTTTTTGGAGTCAGGGCCTCCCATATACCCTGCTACTCTGGTACCCTAGATACCAGATGCCTATTTTAAAATAATCTCTAAAGGCTCAGATTGGGCAGTGGTTTAGGGGCTGTGGTGGGTGTGAGTCAAGCCCCTACTCTGCTGTGGGCATCCCTTCGGAAGCCAGGCCAATTAAGTGACCTTAGCAAGTCTTGCCTTGAAAGCTTGATGGGTTCTCCTGTGTCAGGTAGTCCAGGCACCAGCTTCTGTAATCAGCTCAACCCTCCTACCACTAAGCTCCAGTTTAGAAAAAAAACATATTTCCATCCTTCTGAAGTAGGAAGGCTGAACTTCTTGTAGGTTTTGAGATTCATCTCACTGAGCTTCTGAAGGAAATGTCAATACTTCACTCTTTCCACCTGTCTACTAGGAGGCAAAACTCCTTGATAAGACGAACTATCTCTCAGACAGACAATTCAGGCTGCATTTAACATAGCTTTCTGCCACACCCTGAAGTCAATTCTGCTTGTACACACAGGGCAACCTTGCTGTTACTAAAAAGGAATATTTTTTAACTGCTTTGTTTATTTTTGTCCTGGGAGAAGGGACTGTCTCTTGCAATTTTTGCAGACAGCTCTTGCTAAAAGGAGATCTGATCTCAGGCATGGTCTCCAACCAGGACTATAATTCCAGTGGTGATAACAATAATAAACACAGCAATAACCATGCCCAAATATAGCACTTGGCACTGGTTTTCCTGTTCAAATATCAGTTCCTGTGACTGTCATTCTTTGTGTGCTTCCAAATGCTGGCATTTTGAAATGGCAGCCGCTTCCAACAACGCCTTTTGTCCAGAAGAGATTATTTCCAGTAGACTGCACTGCAAACTGCGATGCTGCACTTCATCCCTCCAAGGTAGAGATGGGGACAATGTGTGACTCATGCCTTTCATATGATCCTGAAAAGAGAATGCCTTGTTGGTTCATGCTTCAGCTGCTCACACTAATTTCACCTGATACTTTCCCCTTTTGTGAAAAAAGAAATCCTCTCTCATTGATTTCCTCTTTTGGCCTTAGAAGCTCTCCAGAGATCTTCTTTCCACATTTTTCTTGCAGTTCCTTCCTCAAACTACTTCCTTGCTCCATCTTTTGCACCTACCAGGACAGGACTAGCCTGGGAATGGGGGAAATGCATTTTTCATGAAAGGTGTGGCTCGCTCGGTTCCCAGAAGGTGTGGAGACTGCTGGATGTGCCACCACATCACAGCTGGTCAGAACAAGAACTGTGGGCCCACAGGAATGCCATTATTTTCTTCTCAAAGAAGTCAAAACCAGACTGAAATATTAGTGTTTTCCAGAATAGCTATCCCTCCCCTAGAACATGCCTCTGTAAAGACCTCATTTTGGTACTTGTAGTCCAAAGGAAATATTTTTCAAATTCCTGAATTTAATAAAATTTCAGGGTTTTGGTGGTTTTATTTGTGAGGGGGTGGTGGTGTTTTTTTGTAACAATTAACCTGAATCTTTCAAAGCTGTCACCATTCATGTACTGGTTGAATTGTATCCCACTCTTGTTTCCCCCCACAGCCACTCACTTCCCTCACCGGATAAACATGGGCACAATGGGAATCAAGGTCTAGAGAAAATGCTGTCCATACTGGGAGGTGGTTTCACAGCTGAAGAAAAAGGTCCAAGATGCTGGAAAGCACTTTTATGAAGTCCCTGGGTAATGAAAATAGGCAGAGCATGAGGTCAGCATGACCCAAGCAAAATGCTTCCTTTCTTCTTAACCAAACAAAACAAATGGATCCAAGTGAATCTGAACAGAAGTGAAGTTGTTTGTTTTTGTTTTCCTCAAGGGAAAAGAGTAAAACTGAGTGTATGTGTGGGCATACAAATTCATAGGCAAATTACAGAAACCTTCAGATATACAGAAGCTGCATTTTCCACGAGTGTAATCCACAGGAATGGGTAGACAATCCTCAAGGAGCTGGAGTGATGGATTGCTCAGATTTCATGAATATTCAAGAGAAATTAAGGAAAGCTATAGAGAAATTTCAGGAAATCCTCTTTACCCAACAAGAAGAGCAGATCTTCAGCTCCACATGCAACCTAGGAGGCAATAAGGAGAAATAAACCAACATCAGCCTCCTAGATGGATAGGAATATGTGGGGCTGAGGACTGCAGTGAAAAGCAAGAGAAGAATCTGAGAGAAGAGGTTGAAGGAAGAAATGAGAGGGGACGAACCCAAAGGCAACAGTTGGCTCAGAGAGAATTTATTGGAGACATAAGGAAGGATGGACAAGGCTTAAGCTTTCACCTCTTCTTCCCTTCTGTGCTATGACTATCTCATGCTGACAACGTGGTGTCACACAAGCCCTGGGAGGTACACTTGGCACAGCCCTCTGACAAGTCTAGAAGGCCTTCCTAAAAAACGCAGCAACAACTCTCTTCAGCCCTGTGGTCATCACTCACCAGCACCATCTAACCAGCCCTGGTGTCTGGTTTCTCACCTGCCCAGATGTGCTCAGCAGCTGTTTGCTGGGAAGCATCCTGTCTGCATTTAGGCCTCAGCATGATGCTGTTAAGGGAAGCCCACATCTTAGGCTAGATCCATAGAGCCTATACACAAGACACATGCAAAACAACATCTGCCCTGGCCAGACTTGAAGAAGTACATAGGAGAAGTTGTGCCTGGAAGGCAAAGCCCTTCCACAGCCTCAAGTCACCCACTGTGGGCTGGATGAAGGTTCCTCATGCCCTCCCAGGAGTCACAGCCATGAATTCCCCTTGCTGTCAGGACACTCTAGTGCCTTGACCTTACCATGAGACAAAAGAAAGGTCGATACGTTATCAGCCACATCCAATACACTTGTGACTGACAGGATTTATAACCTCTCTTATCATTCTGAGCATTTCCCAGTGCCTAAAATCAATGGGCAGGTTGTAGGCACAATACTGTGATTACAATCACCCCGTCTCTCACTTAGACTCAGAAAAGACAATGGTTTTTTATTGTTATAACTGATCTCCTGGATGACAGGTGGAACAGACCAGGCTCAGACATGTCTTGGCACATCATCATGGAAAGGCAGACCCATCAATTAATGGATAACAGTGGAAAACGTGGACTGGCTGGCCCCCTTTGGAGTGCTGTTGCTTAAATAATCACAGACAGCTTTGCAGGCCAGAAAGGGGCATCCTGATAATCTAATCTGGCCTTCACGACTATCAGAAGCCAAGTGATTTCACCCTGTATTTTCAGTACTGCAACAAGGTCTTTAGGTCAGGTCTCCCTGGGGTTGCAGTTGAACCTATGCCGTGGAAGACGAAAAGTTCTTCTCTCTTCCCAGGCACAGGGGGATCAGGGAAGAGATCTGAAGGTATTTCCTGGCATGCTTCCCTTCCCAGGAGGTGAGAAGGCATTCTGAACTATAAAAACTGCTTTAAAAAAGGAAGCAAAGGGACAGAGCTTTACTTTTCCTTCTCTCATAATCCTGCTGCATATGAGTGGTTCATGTCCCTACCCAAGACAACGGATCTCCACTGAAAAGCCAGTGCTGACTACAGCTGCCCTGTTGGTTGCACTCACATGGGAAAACTGTTTCCCCCACATTCTCCCCTTGGTAAGGGAGGCCAAGGGATGGTAGGGAGCTGGATGGAGGCAAGGTCAGACTGTATCTGCCTTCCAGAATCTGTGGAGCTGTGGGAATCCAACAGGGCAGAGCTTTGAAACCCATATGTCTGGCTTCCAGCCCGTGTTTCTTTCCAGCTGTCCAGTGCTCCCAGTGAACACTTGACCCTTCTTCAATCCCCAGGAAGCCACGTACTTCTGGGAAATGACGTGTGCAACTGGGGGAACAATATTTAGGTGACTTGTCTTCCTCAGAGGACAGTGTTTAGGCAGCTAAACTGCACTCTTGGTGTTTACTGTTGAGACGTCACCTCCAAGCTGACCATTGACCATTCCCCTTTTAATCCCTGGAAAACATCAGGCATGTGGAAGTGTGATTCATTTTTCCCTACTTACGTTAAATTGCCCACAACCTGGATTACAGCTGTTTCTCTGCACTGACAATGGAAAACAACTAACTGAGATGCTGATAGAGCTGTCTGGGTTTGATTTGCTGATTCCCATCCCTACACCTTAAATCAAGCCTGATATTTTCCTACAAAATGATCCAGCTCAATCAGGACAGCATGGCTGAGTCACTAGCAGGCTGATGACAGGGTCTGGTCACAATGACCTGCCTCGGGCTCCAACCTTTACACTTGCAAATAATCACTGCTGAGTGGCAAAACCACAGTCTTAATGAGATTCCGAGTGGTTTGCTTGTCTCAGATCTCAAAGGCCAGCTGTCGTCCTGCATTACATCCATCCTGAGCTAAGTCAGACTCGGTAGTTGTGGAGCTGAGCAACACATGCTGATCTCCTCCTCATTTGTACCTGCCATGTTGAGAGTAACTGTACATGTTTATAAAAGAAAGGGGGAGAACTTCAAATTCTACCTTTTTTTTTTAAAGTGTTGATATGTGGTTATTTTATTCCTGCTGTCAGCTTTTCTACATTACAAAATTAATTCAAAAAGCCTTTTTTTCTTGTCTTATATATTCTGTTGGGTGTTTGATGATGCTGGCTGTGTCCATAACCATGATCAGTGAAGGCTCCAGTAAAAGCTGCTGGGTTTATCTGTCCCTTGCATGATACCCTGGATCTGACAGTACCTGATGATACATACTTTAGTACCTGATGAGATATAGTTAAAGATGAGGTCAAACAAAAACCTGTCATCTCCTCTGGCCACTTATTCCTTTCTGCCCCTTTTCCCTGGCAGCTCCAGAGAGGTCAGGTCCCACGCTCTGTCACAGGTGTGAATCTGAGTGAGCAGATTCACTGCATTGCCTTTCCTTCCCCCAGTAAAATACAACATTTTAAACTATCCCAGCTCAATTCTTGTTTATCACCATGGCAGGCATGTTTCCAGTTACCACAGGCTACAATTCCCATACATTTTGTTGTAATTTGTTTGTTGTTTGGGGTTTAATTTTGTTTGTTGTGTTTGTTTTTTCCACAACAGCCTTATGAGGTGGGAACAGTTATTCCTCTGCCTAAGAAGACAGTGGCAGGAGGAGTAAAGTGTGAAAGTTCAAGAGATAGTCGGGTGATTTTCTTCCCTGGATTCAGCGTGGAAACCTGGAAGCTCTTCCTGGTAGTTGGAAGTGCTGATGATCGGTTTGCCTAGTCTCAAAAAAAAAACCAAAAAGCCCTGTTAGAACAAGATGGGAGCTGTTAGAATGACAGCAGAGAAGAGAATGATAGAAAAGAAGATAGTTGAAGAGGCAGAAGAGAGAAAGGAGGTGTGTTTTTTATCCTGATAATTTTATTTTCCAGGCTGCTAATACTCCACTTTAAATTAAGTTCAACCTTTACTTTCAGAGACAGCTGAGGAAATACATTTTCAGCTGAAAAACAGGCGGTTGCTCTCTGAGACAGACTTCCCCTTTGGGGCTGCCAAATCTCAATGCAGCTCTCAGAACTGTCCTCACTTAACCTCTCCCAGAGCCAAAAAATATCCAAATAACTGGCTGCTTCATGCACTGGGCATTAACTTGGCTAACACCGGTCAGGCAAATTAATTCCAGTGAATATAAACTGAACCCTCCTGCGGCTCTCAGGCAGCTAAAGTCTTCCAGTTTACTGGAAAGAAAGTGGGAAAGGTAAAGTCAAATGAAAAGTCCTCTCCAAGCAGGTGAGTGCAGTTGTCCTGGTAGTTCAGTGTGGAGGTAGAGGTCCCATAAGCAAGGGGGACCTTGTTGCCATACACCCCAGTAGTATGTTCCTACCATGCTGCACTCACCTGTGCCAAGATGTTCCAGGATATATCTGGATTTCTGTGCTGTGCCCAGGAGCTCTCTCCTGAGTGCTATAGATAGGCAAGGGTCTGTCTTGCAGTGGGAGACTTGGTGTCTGGTGGTTCAATGCCTTTGAAGTTACAGCATGAAAAGCAGAGAGCTTGTCCCCACACTGCAACCCCCCTTATCAGGCAGAAACAGGTTGACTGCCTGACTTCAGGAACCCTGCTTTCAGACATGCTTCTTCACATCCCTTCATCCTACAGAAAGGGATAAGAGGATGACTTTCCTTGGAAGCACTTAGCAACCTGCTGACGAACAGGGTGGTGCATAAGCCAAACTAAGCTAAGTCTGCTTATCATTGCAATTATCAATGTTATTACATGTGTGATCACGACGTGAAGTTTTCAGAATATTGCTTATCAGCATCTGGCATCTTTTTGGTAGACACAAGTGCTAAAACCCCTCTTTGTTTTATCTACATGTTGTGCAGGGAGTGAGAAGATAAACGCAGGAATCTCCCAAAGGATTACAGGCAAGTGCTACAGCAAATCCTAGTTAGCCCTCATCTGCTTGATATAAAGAAATAAAACTTCCTGAAAACCACCTAAAGGTACACGGACACAGATATATATGTATATATATGCACACCCCACATATATGTGTGTATATACACCTACAACAGCATGTGGGTAAGTATGGCAATATATTTAACTTTTCATCTATTTATAAAGCTGGATTCATCTTTTAAGCCCTGGTGCAGCATATTTAGTTTCAGTGCACTGGATTCCTAAAGAAACTGGCATTTTTTTTAAAGTGCCTCCTACAGATGGATGTCTGGTGTGACTCCAGGCAGCATCCAGCATACACAATTTTCAGTAGATGCTGCATGATTGGCAACTTCTTCGGCAGAGGGTGGACAGCGAGTGCAGGATGCGTCCACTCTTAGTGATCCTGGGGCAGAAAGAGCTATTATAGACAAAATAAAATGGGAGAGATAAGATATAACCAACACAGATATGGTGGTAGAACATTCCCAGGCCTTTGGCACTGCTCCGGCAAAACCCTGCGTGCAACTTGGGTTTGGGATCCTTCACAAGGACTGCAGAAAACAGGCACTGTTATCTCCAAGGAGCGTGGATATGTTGATGTTTGTGCTCTGGCTACTCCCCTCGAACTGTGTTGTGGCCAACTCTATCACAGTTTCCCCTTGTTTTTCTTGGTTTGCTGTCTGCTCAGAGGTCACCACCTGTCCCTGGGGCAGAAGATGTGGCAGCGCTGGGCAAGTTGCTGCACTGATGCAACATCCCTTAGTGAAATGAAGCTGTGAAATGGCATGGTGCCATCTGCACCAGATGGGCACCAACACGTCATCACTTCTAATGCAGCCCCCCAGCTCACTCCCAGGGATGCTCCGTGGAGTGTCAGGCTTTGTTTGTGATGTCACCTTATGTCCATACATCTGCTGGTCTAGTGTTGACTGAGTTAGCCCAGCTCAGAATAAACTCTGTTGTGCCTTGTCCTTTTGAGAGCCAACATTGACACCCATAGCACCATGGTAGAAGTCAAAGCTCCAAGGAGATGGTCTTAAAAGCCAAGGGTGGTTCTACCTCTTCCCTCAGTTCTCTGATTTTGTTTCTTACTGTCTTCTCCAATTCTTCTGACCTCTTGATGCCATCATCTACCTCTGGAGCAACCCTGGTTCAAAGTTTCTGGAGCTACTACGGCTTCAATAAAAGAAACAACACCAGATCTTATTCACCATGTTCGCCAAGTTTCTGTGCGCCCTGGGCAAGCAATAAGACCTTAGGTGGAAAGACAGCTTCTAAACACCAGGGCAGGGAGGTCTGGAAGAGGGAAATTGCTTGCCCCCCTGCTCCCCCTCTCGCCACTTTTAATATGATGTTTAAACTTAAGGTGGGGATGGGATCATGAGGTGACTGTGGAATGGACCCTGGAAGTTCTTTCCAGCCCCATGTTTCTGGAGACATTGAATTTAGGGGTTTAATCAAGGGAATGCAGGAGCTGAGTGGGTGTAAAACAGGAAAACTGGTTGATTGGGAACGCTGGGGCCAGACTGCATCCAGAAGGGGTTAAATTTGTCCATCGGGAACTGGCGGTTACTGAATGTCTTTGCTTCTGTTTCCCAGCTGCTTTCATAAAGGGTTTGTTGCTGTCTGAGTCTGCCCCAGCCCGACTGTCTGCAGCAAAATCAACAATCCTGAGTGGTCTCTGGCCAGAGCCTCTCTGCTTAGAGGAGTGACAGGCTCTGCAATACCTGCCCTGGGCAAAGTGGGGTGAAATCCTCTTTTGCCTTCACATGCCAGAGCTGGACTCTGACAAGTAACCCACAGTGGTTGTCACATAGGTGTGCTAAAGTCCCCTGATGGGGTCAGGCTGCAGTGATAAATGTTTTAATGAATGAAGGTGTTTTGAATGACCTCACAGTGTTTGGTTAATTTTATTCCCCTTCTTTCAGGTTGATAACACACACCAAAAAAAAAAAGAATGAATTGTGTGCTGTTGCCTAATTCTGAATAAAACCTCTGCGAATTTCACAAGATGTATATAACATAATCAGACTCAAAATGTTCTTTCTAGCAGATGCCTGCAGCCAAAAGTGGATATAAATTTTTATCAGGGTCTAATTTATGGTCTGGCTTGACAAATATTCACATGGGTGTGAAGAAGCTTCTGAAGATGTGCCACAGAGCATTTCCATCCCTTGTCATCTTCCTCACTGCTTACTCCATCTCAAATTAGATTTGGTATTTCAAGTGATTTCATCTTCAGGCTGATTTTTCTTGCTTCAGTTAAAACTCAGGTTTCAAGCTGAAGATGTTTCACGCTGGGCAGATTGACACCTGTTATCTAAGGGTCCAGCAACACTGACTGACTGCGTTTGGATCAGACTATATGCTGGAATAAATCAGCATGATCAATTGAAAGGATTGTTACTGGGTTGTTTCACACCAGACCAGTTTTCCTCTCAGCAGGATTAATAACATGCAGTTTTCTAATGAGCCCATAAAGTTCTGTCTCGGTATAATATGAGATCTTTGCCCTTTGCTTCTTTTCAAACCTGCAGGACATTTCTGTGTCTCCAAGGGTGAGAGAAGACAATCTCAGTTTTAATTGCCTAATGTGCATGCAGAAGGCTGGATGCAGGGCACAGG